>VZTB01016677.1:163248-206569 GCA_013397245.1 Thryothorus ludovicianus | reverse complement strand
ACTCCGGGAATGTCCATCCCCAGAGCTCCGGACACCGGGAATGTCCATCCCCGGAGCCCCGGACACCGGGAATGTCCACCCCCGGAGTCCCGCACTGCCCGCCCCCGGGGCTCATCCCTCGGTGTCCCGCAGGAAGCGGAGCAGTTCCCGCAGCACCGAGAAGAATTGCAGCAGCACGGGGGTCCGAGGCGCCGGGGGCTCGGTACCGGCAAGAGCCCGAGGGATGCCCTCAGCCCGACACCCGGGGAAACAGCAGCTCAGCCTTCTTATTCCAGTTGTGACGTCTGAAACGTTTGATGCTGCGAGGTGCCAGGTGCTCCTGGGGGTGCCGTGAGGGAGATGGTCTCCCACGGGAGCCCCGCACATCCCGCTCCCTGCCCGACCCCCTTAGCTGGTGGATTCTATTTCCATAAACCTTCCGGATTTCGGCCTTTCCGCACGCCACCATGGTGACAGAATCACCAAATGCTTTGGGCTGAAAGGGACCTTAAATATCTATTTCCAGTCCTCTTGCCATGGGCAAGGATACTAGATCATTCTGAGTGCTAAATAAAAATAAAAGTTTTGCTCCTTAATTCTCATTTGTATTTAAAAAGAAAGAGACAGCATACTCTTCTACCTTTTTATAGCTTTTTTCATACTATTTGTTTTAATCAGGGTCACCACATATAATACATTTGACAGTAGTTTCCTTAACTATTGATTGTGTATTTTCATATCAGCCCTGGACATTTCCCCATCTCAGAATACAATTAAGTATTCAAAACATCCACAAAAGAACTAAAATTGATCTGAGAGAACTGAAAATTTGAATAATTAAAATAACTGGAATGAATACTTTTTGATATGTTTACAAGAGTATTTAACAGAACTAAGGAGATTCACCATATATTTTTTTTACATATTTACACAAGATTTTAACCACAGTTGTCAGATTTTAGTACAGTGCCATTTACCAGTAAAAGGAAAATAAAATGTCTTTTTAAAATACAGATTGTTAAATCAGTGGATAGGTTGCTTTGTCCTTTCAATTTCTTTTCTTTCTTTCCAGTTAAAGTAGGTTCTTAGCAGGATATAGCAAGACACAGATATCAACTCATTTCTTAGCCTGATAAAGAGGTGAAGATATTCCTAAAAAACCACATGCTCAATATAAAGTTCTTTTGCAAAATGTATATATGAACCAACTCAGCTGGGAGAAGTTAAGCACATTTGTGTGTGTGATGGGCATTTTTGTAGGCATAAATAAACATGGACATCATCAACTCAAATGAGGGGATCTGGTGGACTGTGGATTTAAAAGACCTCCAAACAGGGAGAAGCTTTTTTTCAAAACAGCATAGCTAATATTAAAAGAAATTATATGTTTACATGAAGGATGCTGATATTTGACTTCACTTTTCAGCTCATCCCCTTCAGTTTTTCAAAGGAAAAGACAAGACATGGCTTCAGGCACAGTTGGTCACATAGCTGCTCACAGAAAAGACCTTCATGATGACCTTTCTTCAGTCTGCCATTCAATCATGGCATGATTCAAATCCAGGAGTCAATTTTTATGTCTCAGTTTTTCCTTCCCTGTGGATGTTCAGGAAGCTGAGAAAATTGCTTAGGAAGGATCACATCTTCTCCTGAACAACATTTATTTTATTGCCAAAAGGTAAGCATTACACATCTTTTAATGTGGGTCATTTGGCCTTGCCTTGTGTCTGATGATTCAATTCTTATGAATAGTCCTTTTCATGGCTGTGACAGTCACCCAGGTACTTTTACTTGCTCGACTGTTTCTATGCTGATGTCCCTGTCCCTGTTTATCTCCCCATCTCTGATCCTTTCCTATTAGATTAGTTTAAATAGTTGAAGGATCAGAGGTAAGGGATCATCTATGTTATGCTTCTTTAAATCTTAAAAATATAGATGCTTACAGTTTATGAAAAAATGAATGAATTAGGTACCACTTTCATCTAGAAAACCTAAGCCTAAGCAGACAACTTGAAAAGAGCTTATTCATAAAGAGGAAGCTGATGTGGTAGACTTTGGACTATTCCCTTTGGGAATAGACTGACTACCTTGAAGATGGAGCACAGGATCACAGCAAGCTGTAGGTTTTTGTTTTATGCACCTAAGCTCACACAGGATGGAAAAAATGGCTTTATTTCCTCTGTGTCACTTTGTTTATATAATCTCCTGTGTTGCTGTAATGACTCCCTTCTCCAGGAAGAATACCAGCAGGCTATTTCCTTTCTGGAGTTCTGCAGCTCTGTAGTTTGGTTTCTGAAATTTATAGATTAAAAAGGTGGGGATAGGGACAGATCTTACGAAGAAAGAACTGTCTTCCCTTTCAAGCTCGTCACCTATCAATCTTTTCTTTCCCTTTTCACTTAAACATGCTCACAAATACAAAAACACCTAAATTAGACCTGTCTCTCTCTCAGGTGGAGAGATGAAACACTACTATGTTGGGTTAGAAAAAGAAGTAGCAATACATGCCCTCAGATAAATTATATAATGATCTCACTATCAAGTCTCACCTTAGACACAAAGGTAAAGTACTACTCTAAAACACTGGATTGTCCTGCATTTTACATAGCACAGAACTCCATCAGACTTCTCTCAGAGAAAGATTCTTGTGAGTCTTATGGATAAACATTTTTACTCAGCACTACTGTGCACAGTAATAATTTGCCATGAACTTCCAAATCCTTACAACCTGTTTCTTCCCTAAAAATGTTCCTTGAGATGTCTGTCCCTTTCTCAGTAGCCATGCACTCACTGCAAGTGGAAATATTTATACAAAAAAAAAAAAAAAAAAAAAGAGCCTCACAGAGGTAATTTTTTTCCAAATCATCATGTTTGACAGTTCTGTTTTACACTTACGGAAGATTCTCAACAGTGCCTCACCTTAACTCCCTAACTGGCTTGCAAGCGACCTACCTCAGTCACACCATAAAGACTTAACAAACTCAGCCTAAACTGTGACTTCCCAAGATGCTTACTTCATGGCTATTCCAGGAAATTAATTGGGGTACGTTGGACAAAAATTGCAAAGAAGCTGGAGATCTGTGGTTGTCCCACTGAAAGAATAAGCACAGGAGTTTAGTCTTTAAGGACATCCAACAATTCAAAAGGACAAACTGGCATCATTTTAGGCAGAGTGCTAATGGTAGGTAAACATAAAAACCCCCTAGATCAGTTCGCATTTAGCATCCAGAAAGCTCAGTGGCTTTGTTAAACAGCTTTGGACCATGAAACTTGTGAAATTTCTGCAGGGGTGTTAGCACTTCCTGGCTTTGGCAAGGCAGGAAGTATTGCACAAAGCAGCCCTTATCAGGGTACTTTGGTGCTGTCAGTTCCAGTGCCAGCAAAGCCCAAGAAGTCTCAGGCAATTATAAATGCTAACATACAAAAGAAAAAAAGTGAATGTCTCTGAATATAAAGAAAGCATAAACTTAAAATGCTTTTTAAAAATTTAAACCAGCCCAAGTCTACCCTGAAATAATGTGTTTCCCCTTAATTTCAATATTGTCATGCATTAAACTGTGAAATAGCAGAGAAATACTTGCCTCATAAATATTTTAGCAGAAAACAAGCTTTAAATAATTGGCCTTAGTGAAAAAAGTCCAGAACTATGTACATTACAAGGCAAACATTAATAAAAACATGTAGGTATGATAATAGTAAGGAACTAATTGATCTCCCAGTTACATTGTCATTATTATTTGCTACATATTAATGATGCTTTGTATAAGAAGCTTTATTTCTTCCTTCAAAAGGATTACAATCTAAACTAAGACAGACCCAGAACAGATGGTATAAACGGGGAAGGTAAAAGTAGAGAACAATAGACAAGCCCAATCTACATATATTCCATCTGTTTAAAATTAATGCTTTCATCACATTTTGTTGGAGATAAAAATTAATATCTCCACCTGGTCATGAGAGAAGTACATGGATGGAGGGGAAAAATGCTGACTCTGTGGGCTGCTTTCTTTCAACAAAAAAAATATTCCCAGGCACCCTCGTAGTATAGGAGCAGGTGAAGAGCTGGTAAGATGAAATGTTAGTCATTCTCCAGAGCATTATCCTGACCAGCCCACTAGAAATTTTAGACATAATTCAATTATAATGTTTAAAAATAAATTATAGTGATTCATCCACCACACCTGAATTTTTCTGAACAGGGACATGCATCCATGATCTCAAGAAGGGAGATAAATTTCTACTAAAACCTTACTTACTTTTTTCTCTCTTACTTTTTAGCTTGCAACAGCTCTTCAGTGGTGAAAAGCACATATAGTTATGAGGTGTGGATCTGTCTTTAGAGCTCTCTTTAGAGGCAGGCCCTTTCAACAGCACGTGAGCATTCAGTGCTGAAAAGTACTTCTCCTTGGCTTTGGTTGAAGGCAAAATCTAAAATAACTCAAAGTTAGTGTGTCCACATCAGAAAATGTGAGATAAATGAGAATGAGTGACACAGAGGGCATAAACCTTTTAAAGCTCCTCTGCCTCTTCATTCAAACTGCAAAATACATGTTCTCCTGTCATAGCTGTCCTTGGTTCACTACTTCCTTACTAACAGCTTATAGCACTCAGAAACTGTGCAGTGACAGTTTCCTTTGTAAAACACTTCCCAAAGGCCCTGGAGCAGAGTAGGATTTGCAGCACACTAGGAAAGCAGGCACACATACTCTCATGCATGGGAGAGATCCAAATATGAATTCAGTTATATAGGAAAAATTGAAACCATGAAGTCCACATCAACTTTGACACAGAGATCTCTATACAGATAGAATGGAAAACAAAGAAAATCTATATCTTCCCACAAAGTGGAAGAGTTGGAGAGGGATGAGATAGAAAGAAAGTGGGCAAAACAGAGAAGTTTTTCAAAGCCATTTCATTATTGCACATATTTGAACAAAATCCAGATAAAAATCAAAGTATTCCATGAACAGTATACCCACCAAAGTTTAATTACCTGTGTGTGTATTGGAAATCTCCCACACCATCTACCGACTCCACGTCCCTTATGACTGCACAAGTCCTGTGACAAAGTCAGTTCCTACTGTGCTCCCAGCCACTCTCATTCCCTGACACCACCTCCACAGCACTCCTCTGCCTCCATCTACTGCTCCAGCGAGAGGTAGCAGATCCAGACACTGGTTCCTAGTCAGGAAAGTGCTTGGTGGCCCGGCAACTTTTGCTGATTGAGTGGTGGCAGTCTGACAGCAGAGATCACTGCTGAGCTCATTGTGCAGCCTCTCCCTTCCTGGGGCACTGCTGGGTGTCTCTTTCCTTCTCCCTTTCTATTCATCTGATTTTCACAAAACCTGTTGGAATTTGATGGATGGGATTTCTGCCTTTCTGCCTAATTTTAAGCAGTCTCCCACAATTTCAGCACCAGGGTTGAGAATTACTAGAGGATGCACACAAAGCACAACTTCAGAACATTGTCTCTGGATGACACCCCAGCTCTTAGAAAGGCATGTAAAGGCTGTTCAGAGAAAATGTTGCTCACCAGCATTGGTACCAAACAAGAATGATGGGATCAGTGCTGATCTTCTCAGTTTCCTTTGAGTTTGTGATGGGTCCATGACAGCTCAAGTGTATTATAAAACAATAGCAGTGTAGCTGTACTGAACATAGCTATTACAGAGACCGTGGCAAATTCTCATAGGTGAATAGTGATACTACTAATTATTTTCTGTATATTTAAAGACAGCTCTTCTATAGAGCAATCTCATGACAATGAAATTCTGTTGCTAGTTACCACATTTATTTTAATTCAGTGCAATAGCTCAGCTTCAGCATAACCCAGCAACGAGCTCAATTGATGAAGTCAAACTGAAAAAAAATGTACTTTATGAGCAAGTTAGTTCTAGCATCTCTCTGAATAGGATTTAGAACAGTGAATCTTGGTAAATTCTGCTATTTAGTCCTGTGTTTGCTGTGGGTTCTGCAAGCGTTTGTGCCTCCAGAGGAGAATTTTTCCATGACTCTGTTGGTTACTCCACACTAATTCTATTTGATAGAGCAAATTGATGAACCCCAAATTAGAAAAAGATGTATTTTTTAAAAGAAGATATATCTTTGCTCTAATTCATTCCTCAACTCTTTGCAAATATTCCTAGCTACAGTATCTTAGTTATGGTGTTTATAAAGGATGAATGATCTCTTAGAATCTTAATGAGATCTGCAGTAACCAGAGAGAATGAAATGATAATCAAAGGCAAAGTGGAGTTATGATTACATTCTAACACCAGCATTTTCACAAGAGAATCTTGTAAATCTTGGTAAAGGTAGAAGAGTAAGTACTGCAGCTTTTCAAAGGATATACAAGAAAAGCCTGTGGGATGTCAATTTGTGAGGAAAGATGATAGTAACAACTTATTATAGCAAGAACAGAGATGTTGCTGGACAAAAATGTTCCCACACATCTTCACTTGCAATAAGCTTTTAAGTGTTGAAGAATAATGGGTAGGATTTTATTCTATAGAAAATTTTAAAGAGTCTTTTTCCCTTTTCCTTCAGGGAATCAGGTTGAAGAAGAGAACCTGACAAAAAATTTACATGGATTTGTCAGCAAAAATTGAGGATGGTTTTGGATACTTTCTGTATCATTTATGATATATAGGGAAATAATTAAAAACATTTTTTGGCTTTAAGTAAGAATTCACAAAACCAGGAATTTTCTTCTAAAACATACTGTATCAGAAGTGTCAGAGTAAGCAGAGCACTGGATCCATGTCCCATTTACTTTCGGGAAATTGTGTATAAACTGTGAAAGATGCAGACAACATGTTCTGAACAGATATTTAATAGGTAATACCAAAATAGAAAAAACTGAAGCTTGTGCTGGTATACCACCTATTTCCAATTAGAATAAAGAAGATAATTTTAAAAAATTAAATATAACATCAAGTTAATTAGAAAAGACAGAGAAAGCAAAGCTGAAGCTATTAGCTGAGCACCATAGAAGGCAAGTGAAGAGAAATCTGAGAACTCCTGTAAACTTTATGTCACAGAAATGGACAAGATAGAGCACAGCAATCATAAAAACTCCAAAACTTGTGCTCTAGGAATCTATTAGGGCATCAATCTTTAGACACTGACATAAATTTGGAGTTTTGTTAGGAATTCCAGGTGGTAACATATGATATCTAAATATTTATGAGAATGCATTAGTATTCAGAAGGGATTAACTGATTTCCTGCTGGAGGCATTGGAAGCTTTTGGTGGTCAGATTTATAAAAATCAAGGTATTTATTTTGATTTTAAGGACTGTGAACTCAACAGCTTGTTCAGAATTTGACCAGATGGGTAAATTGATTACGTAATTGTAATGAAATTTCAGAGTATATCCTTTACACCTGATTATGCTATAGAAAATAAATCACTAAATGGAATCTCCTGGTTTTCTTTTTTCTTTCCTATTTTTTTTTTTTTTTTTTTTCTTGACTCAATGTTAGGTAGGAATTTGAAAATCTAGACAGAAATGAAAAATCCCTTTCTCAGTGCCTGGTCTTACTGACTTTTTAGCAAAAATATGATTAAATATTTACAATGTTGATACTGAGATTTTGAAATAACACTAAAATATTTACTACATAATGTATTTTTCTTTGTGCTGACAGCTGCTTTGTGCTATCAGTGATGAAAACACGTTCTGTAGAAAAGGAGAGGCCTATTAGATCATCTCCTGTGTTGCTTCCCTCCTCCAAAACCAAAGAGCTCCTCCCTGCTTGGAATTTTTAAAATGACCCCTATGTTTATGTCTATCCACCTGAATTCCCTGTTTTTCAAGACTATGGTTAAAATTTCTGTACATTTTAATAACAAAAGCTTCCATAAGAAAAGCAACAGAGCTTCTACCTTGCAAAGCTATTAAAAATATCATAATCATCCAAACTTTTTACAAGCATTTTCAGTTTTCCCCATGGTTAGAAGCAGCAACAGCATAAGGAGGTAATTGCTGAGTGACAATGGGATAAATTCAACCAAATTGCAGTATGCTAATGTTATGCAATGTTACTTTGTACATATATTTATTAATATGAGAGACCTTTCCTTTATCTACCTCAGACCACTTTCATCAGACTCTTGGTGGAAATGCTGTCATTTCTGAAAGGAATTGTCTACGTGGTGTTGCATGATGCTATGTGTCTCTAAATGCTGATTTCCCCCCCCTCTTTACCTATTATGCTTGTCACAGGAGTCTCTAGCCTGAAATCAGCATAAATGAGTGTGGCTGGCACTGTGTGCATGCACAGTCACACAGCCTCATCTGTGAATCTGCAGCAATTAATTATATTTATAGTGAAATATCTGCAGAACATTTGCATGTATGAATTATGTATTGAGGAAAAAGCAGTACACTATGGTTTATGCATTTTTTGTTCTCATGAGAGGCCCTTTGTATCTGTAATATATGCTATGAAGTAAACCAGCTTTTTATTAATTTGTCTATCATCTTAATGATGAAATATAATTTTAAATAAAGACTTTTTTTTAGAAGCATTTTGCAAATAGCTATTTATCATGATTTTACCTTTAAATTTTCAAATAAATTGTCCATTATTCTTTAATGTATTTTTTTCTTTGACATTAAGTTCTTCTAGCACATACCAAGGAAAAAAATGTGAATCAGCAATGAGTACAGGCCAGAGTTTAAGGCAATGAAGTATGCATGAAATATAAGCGTGATGTGATTATCCCTCTTATTATGGTTATTACAATACATAATGAGCAGTGTCAGTCTGTTATCTTATCATTTTATTATTTTGTGGATTCACCCAAGGGTAAAATGTAAATGTAGTAACACAAGTAATGAGTCAATGGGCTGGGAAGCATGATAAAGAAATAATAAGAAGGTAGTATGCTGCAAAGACTATTCTGAGCTAGACTAATTGTATGCTCTGAAATTAATTATCTGCTACAAATATGACAGGTGGCTAAGTTAGCTGTGAAAGAAAACGGGACAGAATATTCAGAAAACCTTTTTTCTTTGCTGAAGAACTTTTGGAGACAATATTGAATTAAAGATTCTTACACTGAAATTAATCTACTTGAGATTGCTATTAAAACTTATTCTTATTTTCCCCATACTGTCCTAAATAGAGGTGCACCAAATACAGCTTTAAATTTTTTGTGATTTAGTGCCTGCATATGAGTAACTTTAATTTCCAGTGTACATCAGTATTTTTCCAAAAAGTAAGAAAAAATACATAAGAAATAACAAGAAATCAGACAGTTTCTTTTTAAAAATGCTAAAAAATACTGTAGCTGCAAAAAGACAAAAATAAATTCTATTAGAACCCAAATTTCTTTAATGATAGGGCCAGAATTAATTGCAGCTCTCTCTTGGTGTGACTACTACATATCCTCCATGTGCCTGTTTGCTTGGGTAGAGTTTTGCAGCCTGCAGAAAGATACTGAATATTAAAACTGAAATTATTTAAATTAAATCTTCTGTGAATATTGCTACCTAATTATCCTAGTTGTTTACAGTTACCAAAGAATTTTCACAGATTAATACAAACCATTAAAAACTAATAATTATTATAACACTTGAGGAGAATTCCAAGATGAGATTGTTTTTCTTACAAAATCACCGTCAGCGTAGCCACACACTCCAGTATTCTGTAATTTATTTTGCTGTAGAACAGTACTCAGCCTGGAATTATCTTAGTTAGAGAGGAGGAGGGGATTATATTATTCTTCAAGGTTCTGTTGCAGGAAACATATTAACATTCATTGACCTTGCAGTGGTAATTTGCACTGATGAGCATCATTATATGACTGGTATATTAAAGCAGCTTATTAGAGATAGGAAACATCCTATGCTGTTCAGAGACACTATTACTGTTTGAGATGTGGCTGTCATGGAGTCTTTACATATAGGAGATATTTGGAACAGTGGAAAACTACTAGAATAGCCTGGCTAAGCCATCAAGTTATTGTAGCTCACAGTTCAACCTCTAAAAATCAGATCATATGCAAAAATCACGTTGATACCTTTCTGGTAAATAAATGTCCCATCTTTTCAGTTTTAACCACAGAACTGCCTTCTATTAGTGGGTGAGTAAAAATTAAATGGTATAGTGAATGAGAAATGCATGTTTGGGAGTACAGAGTCACTCTTCGTTCTGACCATGGAGACACTGGCCGAAAATAGAACTGTGATTGCAGTATTCTAAATAGAGAGTCACCCTGCAAGCTCTTCTTAGGAGGTGCAACACATCTCATTACCACATTTTGGAAGAAATATGTTCTTAACAGTGGATTTTCTTCTTGTATTGAGGCCATGAATATAATTACCACTTGATAATTTACAGTGTGCCAACTGTTTTACTGCATCTAGTAAGCAATAAAGCACTGAAGGGAACATGAAGTTTGTGGCACCTGCAACTCATTAAACGGGCACTATCAGAAACCAAGTGTTTAGTTATCACGTAGTGATTGGCTATACACAAACAGCATTTAGGATTAATCCAGGGATCCTTACATAAAGGACCACAGGCAACATAAGATGTTCAGGGAGTATATGTCCAGAACACAGAGTACAGGAAGCCATTCCAATTTATGAAGGGAAATTAATTTTCTTCAAAAGTAGAGCATAACATCTTGGCCATAGGAAGTTATTTTTCCTTATAGTCTTCCCTGTGTTCTCTCTTGCCTCTCACATTCTGAACACACCTCTACTAATAAAAGTGTTTACTACGTAACCACAGATGAGAACATTTCAAATGAATCATTTCACTAATTAAATAAACAGGTACATAAAAAGGAACCTCAACTTTTATTTCTTAACGTAATTAAGGTTTCCCTAGGATGAAGTAGTTATTTAGCTAAACCCATACAAAGTATTTGGGAAGTGCAATGGTCCCCCCAGTGTCCCCAGCTCCCGTGGGCACGGGGGCTCCGTGTGCTCCTGACACCCTCCCTGTGTGCAGGGCAATCACACCTGCACTGCAAACACATCCACCGAGGCTTGATCCCATGGGCTCCGGGACTGCCTGAGAGGAAGCCACTCCGGGAATTCACACAGCCTGCTCCTAGTTGTCCTGTTCCTTTGAGGCAACTCCTCTGCTTGCAGAGGATGGGCTAAGAATTGTATGAATTGAGCTGGGTATGGAGCAGGGTTGGGATCCTGAGGAACAGTATCCTTGTAAAGTGAACTACCTTCTCCTAGACCGTCCTGTTGGCACTCACAGTGCAAAAGGAGCTGCAGGATACAAATGCAGGTGGAATACTGGAGAGCATATGGAGCTAAAGAGGGAAGAAAATCTAGAGGAAGGCATTTGGTGATACTGAGACTGGATGGTTAAATGGAAATAAATAGAAAGACTGGTTGTGTAAGGGTCAAAAAGATTTTAAGAAGAATAGGGGAGGCCTGGGAATTGGTTGACTGGGACTGAATGACCTCAAGGTAGAATGGACGAAAAAGGATTGCTTCAGTAAGTAAGCTGAAAACAGGAAAGCAATAGAACAGCTCAGATGTGTTTGGTAACAGCCTAGATTACCAAGCCACTCAGCCTATACATCCAGTCAGAATATTGAAATAAGATTGACTGGACAAGTAGACTGAGACCTCTAGTGAGATAGACTCAATGTCAGGTGAAGGCTGAAAATGAGATCTGAAGGGGAGATGGTGAGGCAGAGTAAAGAAAGATGCAAAAAAAGAGGTGGGAGAAACCAGACCAAAAAATAAGAATGAAGAAACTGAAAAGGAAGGAGAGAGATGAGGCAAAAGAACATGGAATGTAATACAGGTAGTACCAACTGGGCAAGGAAACCAGGATTAGTGCCAGGAAACACTAGGAAAAATCAATCTCTCTGAGGAAGAAGGTGAAGGCTAGGATGAAAAATAAAGTGTATTTCTTGGATGTCAAAGTGACATGATGGAATATAGAGATTGGAATTGGAATAGCAGTAGAAGTCATCAGGGATATGTGTTTGCTGTTCTGGCTGTCACCCATTACTGCATGCTGCATGCTGGAGTTGGTGTTAACCCAAATGTTTTGAAATCTCTCCATTTCTCTCTTCTTAGCAACATCTGTAAATCCTACTGAGCTACTCTCCCACCCTCTGCTGTCCCTTCACTGTCCAGTGGAGCATCCTGCTACTGGCTATGCCAGCTGAAGCAGCTGAGCAGTGCATCACAAACTTGAATCTTGTTGTGACCCTCTTGCACATTAATAACGGTATGTGGCCATCCACAAACCTTTACATTTTTCTTTTTAATTTTAAAGATGTTTGAAGTTACATTCACAAGAATCTGAAAAGATTGGCTAAAACCCATGCAATGGTAACTGGTTATAAATATTTCGATGCAACTTTTAAACTGGTAATTTTCCAATACAACATTGTGAGCCTTTGGGCTTTTAAGAAGAAAGCAACACTAATGTGAAGCATTAGAAGCATCCAGTAATGTGAAAGATATTAAGTCTTCTGGATACTGCCTGTAGGTAGTTTGTTCATGATTCACAGTACTGAACAAACTGAATGAGTCATCCTGAAGTGGATAATCAGCAACCTTTCAACCATTTTCCTTTTCCACCAGCAAGGACTTTGTAGGCTTAAATTAATGAGAGGCTTTAAAAAGTAGCTGAGAGAAGAGAATTCAGTTTTTATAGAGATCAATGTAAGTAGAAATTAATCTTTTTAAGAACTAAGTAACTCACTGCTGAATGCTTTTCTAGGCTTTCTACTGAGAAACCAGTTAGGTCTCTCTTTTCAGAATGAGGTGCTCAGTTTACAGCAACAGCTTTGTACTTCAGCATTCGATGCAGGCATGTAGTACATGGAAAGTAGCAATTAGAGTTAAGTGAAAAAAGAAGAGACCCATATTTGTTACTCATGGTTGAAAAGTGATCCAATTAAAGTCTGTTAAATTGACCCATTTTACACTAGGCTAACCCTGAATAGGGCTCTGGATAGAGTTTTTGGGTGTGTGCCAGAGGAGGGACCATTGAATACACACTTTCACATAGGAAGTGGCAAATATCCTGTACTGGGATGGAATGGCATCAGGACCAGCTTTCCAAGAAAGAGTTTGAAGCCTAGCCCCCTAACCTTACAGTAGCCAGAGAACAATGTTTTTTCCTCCTTGCACATCCACTGCACAGTGCAAAATACTTTTGCATTTGTGAAAATGCATGCAAATCCTTACCTGACACCATTTCCTACTAATAAATTATTCTGGTTGTGCTTCTTTCCACACTCCTGTTCCTTTGTCCTTCTTATCATGAGGCAATTGTAAGAGAAAAGCAAAGAAGAATAGATTGTTAATTATAACAGACTGATTACTATGGAGATATGTTAGCATCAACACGGAGCTGATCACGATCAGAAAGTCCTCTCTATGAATGTTTTGTGAATTTTGTAAAAATAATGACAAGATCAAAATGAAAAGAGTACTATTTGTTTTTAAAATGATCATCAATATACTGGATAAAGAATGAACATACTGGACCAATAATCTGTAAAATTTGCCTTAAAAGAAAATAACCATTTCACAGATTTTTTTTTTCCCTACTGCAATGGAAAAACAAGATAACCCTATAAAAATGAGCCCTTCCCCCTCACTCTTATGTACAATCCTATCTCTATCCTTTAAGTGCTGAAAGAAAAGTCATTAAAATAGAACAACAAGGCATCTTCTGAGTTTTTTAATTGCACCTGGTGAAACAGGGACAGATCTGTCTCCCAAAGTAGTGATTCAGCATTTAACTCAGGGAGCCAAATGCAGTCTTTGTGACTCATGGACCTTCAGCAGGGTTGTAGTGGGAATTTTTCTGTTCCAATAGACTTAGCTCTTTCTTCAGAATGCCACCTACTTTTATGATTTTAATTAATATTCCAAGGCTAACCTCCAACTCTCAGCCCCCCAGCACCTCCTATTTAATTCATCATTTATTGCTGTTGCAATATCTCTTTTGATGTAATCCATTGTTCAGATTACTGTTCTCAACAAGGTTTTATAAATTGCCCAATTTCCTAAATAACAGCAATCATTTTTCTTAGTTACACCTTAAAGGAGAAGCCATCATACAGAAGCATTTTCTACCTTTTTGTTGGCACAAAGGAGTGGGAATTCCTCTCCTTTATGGACAAAAAACAACTTTGGGGTTTCTCCCAAACATTGCACCAAGAAGTTGCACTGCAGTAGTTTAAGCAGGAATAGGATTTTTTTTTATCACAGCAGTGAATCAACTGTTTGTAATATTTGCTTCGTGGCAGCAGAGAACTCTGGTTGGGTTATGTGAAACTTATCACTGAGGAAAGAAAAGTAACAACAAAACTCAGAGCAGGAGAAGAAGATTGCTATTTCAGTGACACAATTGGAATAATAGTTTCCTAATTCCTCTGTTAATTTTCTTAACTTTATCATCTTGGAGCAAAAGAACCAGTTTTCACTTTTGGAGGCTGAATATCATGCCCAAAGCCCTCAGCTTTACTGTGCTTTATAAAGCAGAAGCCTGAACTTTTTTGAGACCCATGCAAAAAAATCCAAATCACTGGGCAGGCTCATGAATATCTGCTTCATGTCAGAGCTTGGCTTTGCCAATTTCCAGGTAGAGGGAGCCACAGGAAAAAGCACTATAAAAGCCCATAAAGCTTTGCTAATATTTAGATACAGGAACATCATGGAACAAAACAGAAAATCAGTACCTGCAAGACTCAATCTATTAAGGTTCTTGTCTTTCTCCATGTAAATTAGAGTCATCCAAACACAAAACCTCAGAACATTCCACCAAAGAGAAGAGAAAGCCTCAGCTAAGCTGATGCTCTGCAGCACAACTTTGTGTTGGTTGCCTGCACAGCGTCCCCCCCGCCGCAGTCTGGGTGGGCTTGTGCCCAGAGGAGCACAGATTGCAGAGCACTGCAAAGGCTCTTTTATCTTCTTACTCTCATTGTACTTATCCACTAATGTAAATATTTCCAAAACAATATCTGAATTGTACAGTCATAAATGCATAGGCTGGCAAATCTTCTCAGCTGCATTAGTCACTTCAACTGTATGTCTGAAAATTTGGTTTGGATGAAAACATTTACAAGTCTGAGTTCTAAACTCTGTGTCTCACCATGCAGCCACTGAAAATTCCAGCCCTAAATATCAGACACACCCTAATGCATTCTTTATTCCAACTGCATACCAATAAGATCTTTGGAAGAAAAATGCAAGAATGAGAGGAGCCCACTATGTTTATGAAACAGGAGATTCAGAGGTAATCATTACTTCTTCAGTCTCAGGTTGTAAATGTACATCCCATTACTGACTCTGCTCATAGCTGTTAGGATGGATTATTGTTACATCTGCTACTTGAGAGCTGGATTTGAACACTTAAACAGCTTTGTCATTGGTTGCCATCGAGTTATTACACAAATTGATAAAATACACCCATGTGGTATAGCTGCAGTAACATAAAACTAATTTTTAGCAATATAGCAGATTTCCTCCAGCATTTATCTTGCTGCTTAGCATTTCAGAAGGAGCAAAATGGGACATAGAACAGGAGGGAAATGCCTAGAGTGTCTGGAAAGCCTCTCATTTCAATTTTTGCATGTACCCAAGAGGTGAACACTAACACGGGTTGGGGACCATGTTCTCCTTGGAGTGAACGCTAATTTAAATTTTCGCTGTGATCTGATATGCTTTAAAATGCAGCAAATACCTTATTTATGAGTATAAAGGGCATGAAAGGGCTTTAGAATCTAACCCTAGGGGGCTCTTCAAGTGCATGAACCCAGCAATGTTTAACACTTTCACTTAGTCTTGAACAGTTGCTTGAAAAGGACAGAGAAAAATACCTGGTCGATGCCCTCCTTTCGGAACAGATGAGAAATCTTTTTGCATGAAATGAAAAAAAACATTTTCTTAAGAAAATTCTTTCTAGTACTGTAGCCATTGCACTTTGCTATTTAGAATTCACATTCCTAGAACAGAGCTGTTGCATACATTTTTTATGACATAATCTTTCACATAAATGCCGTTCTTGGAATGCTGACAGGCCAATAAAGAAGCCTTGCTGTATTGGGGAAACAAAAAACATTTCAGGTCTAATATCAAAAGAGTTATTAAATGTCTCCTTTGATTTTTGTGATGTGAGCTTTCCCAAGTAAGTCCATAGCAATGGCAATGAGACTTTGTATAAATATAAAACGATGCATTCTAAAAGCTACAAGCCATTAAAAGGCAATTCTTCAACTAAGACTTGAAATATGTTCCATGAAAAAAAGCATAATAACTTAATTCTGTTAAGCTGATGCAGAGTCAGATAAGATACCCTGGGATAAACAGATATACTTCTGTAAATCCTGGTTTAAAATTGCTTCACTGACTTACACTTTGCTTCTGACAGTGCTTATGTCACTCCTAAGAGGACTACAAAAGAGTCCTTTCATAAAACTCTGGTGATCCTCTGGGATGGGGTTAGACACCAGTGTGGGGTGTTCCCAGCAGTTTGCCTTCCTTCCTCCCCTCCTCCACTGCCCAGGGTTAGCATCCAGACCAGCCCCAGTAAAAATTATGTTAAGAATCTTCATCCCCAAGGTTCACAGCCACAAGCATTAGCATCTGCTGCTACTGGTCTTGGGTTAAAAAAACATACCAAAGAGTGAATGTGCAGAATGCTTGGAGGCTGACATGCAACAGGTATTTGCTTTTGCCTTGTTCCAAAGGAAGCATTTTCTCCAGCATAGGGACAAACTGTTGCTGGGACTGGGAAATGCTCAAAATACCCTTCCCTGCAGGAAACCCTTGCAGGGTTGATCTGCAGGCATCCCAAGAATTGTGGTTCTTGACAAACTTCAGTATTAATTACTGCAGCATTGCTCTGACTCTTCCTGAAACTATGAAGCACACAAGGACTACCATAGCTGCTCATTTTCATTAGTGCTTCCTTCTTGAAAAATAAAATAAAGCATTCTAATAACACGACTGTGCAGCACATTCAGACACATCTAATTAATAGCTGCCTCACACTTATTTCTAAAAGAAATTGTAACAAAATAAAAATAATTTCTGGTATAAACCCAGGCTGCATATTAAAGGCTGTTTGAAAAGGGAATACTTTCCCTCTTTAATCAAACAATCTAGCTGCTATTTCTACCTGAAAGCCTTGGCAAAGGTAGGAGCTATCAGTACCTATTCTTTAGCTTTTTCAACATCTCCATGCAAGTAAATATTCAGTCCCATTCAAGCCCAGCCTTCTTGTGGAACCAGTCCCTCCTGAGCAAATTTACCAAACCAGTAAGCTATATCTTTTTCAAACAGAGTGCTCTCACCTGCAGTTCTTGCTTTGTTTTTCCCCTGACAGCCTACAAGTGAGGTCACTGTTAAGTCACTGAGGACAGCAGGCAGCTCCAAGTTTGTTTGAGAGCTTTACAATGCTGTCCTGTTCTTGAAAACTAGAGATATATAATCCAGTCCCATCCAAGAACAGGAGCAATATCCAAAATGTGATATGACAATTTCATTAGCAGAACTAATTAGCAAAACCATCTTTTGTATCATATCCACTAGTTAGTGGAAATCGACATTTTACCCAATAAGTATATGCATAATTACATAGAAGGAACATTGTACCAAACCATTCACTTCCACGCTGAAAAATGTACAGATGTGGAACTTGGGGTTTGCCACACCATATGAGAGTGACAGTCCAGTGCTTCAGCTACCCCATTTGAAACAGAGCTTCATCATCTGATGAAGAACCACTGACATGAACAATTATGGATTTCACCATGAGAAAATAAACCGTAACAACTCACCCTTATTCAGTAGAGCCTGTCTAAGGGATCAGGAGAAGTTAAAAAGTTCAGAGTATAAAGCATTACATAAGTTTGTACAGAGATTGAAGATGAAAAGGATAAGGAGATTTAAAAAAAACCCTAACATTCATACTGCATGGAAAGACAAAAAATATCCATCCTTGTCATGCAATCAAATGGCAAGCAAAAAGAACTAACATTCATTCTGAATATAAATGGATTTATTTACACGGGATATCAAAATTACTATGAAGTGATATTAGCTACAATCTCATAATTGATACAATTAGAGAGCAGGAGGGCTCAGCAGAGGGGGCACAGCACCACCTGTCATCTTGCTTCCTGGACTGAGTTGGCTCAATTACCTTGAGTTTGGCAAAGAAGAAATACACAGCAAGGGAGGTGTAAAACATCCAATTCATCTCATCTCAAGTCACATAATTTGCAAATTAAGATTAAAATTCAAGGCCTGAATGAGTCATAAATCCTTAGGGCGCTTGAAACTGTTGTGTAAGAGAATGTGAATAACAAATGTAGGTATGTAAGACCACTTGATATATACATATAAATATATCCTAATTTATTTTGTAAAGTCAGAAAATAAATTAAATTGAGTGGTTCCAAGTACTGATATGCCAGCATTTATATCTCTGTACCAGATTTATATATTACTTTTAATGGTATTTTTTTCCTTTCTCTCAAAGTATAATGATTAGTTAATTGATATTTGTGTAATTTCATGGAAGGAAGATGTATTATGCATAAATGAAGAATTACACTCTGATAAAATCTTATTTTTTAAAAATAATTCAACATCTTGTTACTGAATGCAACATGAATTCATGACTTAGGAACAGAATTTACAGCACCCTTTTGCCTTAGACATGGTTTGAAAAACAAACTTCTAATTACATGGAATGTCTGTTATATAACAGAGACAACAAACTGCTTCCCAATTCTGTAAGCGTAGACCAGGCTTTGCTCAACATTGTCCATGTTTACTCCATGCCTGTTCTCAGGGGCTAAAAAGGAAACACTTCATTCCCATAAAAGTTCATTTTATTGTTGGAAAAATTTTCCAACAATATCTTTTCTTTCCCTCTTTTCAAAACTACCAGATTAAAACATGACAGAGCTAAAATAATAAATTAATATTTCCTCCTGATTTTCACAGGAATCCTTTACTTAATACTGCAGACTTAAGTATGTAGACAACAGGCTAAATCCAGCCTGGGTTTAAAAGCTGATGTAATTTATCCAGTAGCTTATCCTGGGTGGAAATTAAAATCATGTACTTTATACTGATTTCTTATTCAGAGGCCAGTTGATAGCTACTCTTACATTGCATTCTATACTACAAAGAAATCTAAATCTCACTGACAGATATCCACATTACTCATTTTCATTTGACCATCAACTGACAATTTTCTCAGAAAAAAAAAGTACTGTATGTGACAACTACACATACATGTAGATAGTTAAGAAAATTCTTATGAAAGCATAGAAGGGAGACCCTCATTTATTTAACACTTCCTTGATTTCCTTCAAGCCATCATTCATTCTCATAAAAGACTAATCATCGTAGAAACATATTCTACAAACACATCCTAGCCTGTAAGATGATTGAGGGTAATTGCTTAGCTTTATGAAAAAGTGATGTGTAGATATACAGGTAGAATTACTTTTTATTCACAGAGGGATGATTACATGGAACACACAATGGTTCTTCATTTAATTTTTTGACAAATTATTTAGTCCAGACTCCTTATGGAAGCGGCATTTACCTGTTTATTATATCTGTCCTTGAAAAATATGATTTAGAAACAAGAAGAGAGTTTCATGCTGTTAAAAAGTAAAACTCTCTGCAGGGACTTTTTGATTTTTCTAAAGACTACTTTGCTTAAAGTTGTGGATTTCCCCCCTGTTTGCCAGCTGAATTATTTGATCAGTGAAAACTTAGTTTAGGTGGTTCAAACAATGAACCACCTTGGAGAGTTTACTTGGGTTTTTAGTAAGGATAAGCTGTGGAGGGTGAGGCTTGTCTGATGTAGTTGTACTACTCACCAGAACAAAAGCTAATTCTCAGTATAGACCATGCAGAAGTTATTGCACAGAGCTCAAATTTACAGTAAGGATAGAAGAAATTGGCAATAGGTCTGAAATATGGCAAAATTTTATCCGTTCCTTTTGCAGGGCTACTTAAAATTTCACTCTGTGGAATAGCCGAAGCCTGGCAATGTTTTGAAGGGAGCAGCTTGCAAAATCAAGTTTTTACCTTGGAGTTTTATCAGCTGATAGTAGGGAAACTGTAGCAACACACTTCTGAAGAAGTGATATCCCATGAAGCACAGGGCTGAGAACTGGATGGGAAAGAACCTGAGAGTGCCTAAATTCTATCTCCCAAAACTGAAGCTGATGAACAATAATGTTCCAAAGTCACCCAACTGGTATGCTCTGGGTCTGCTTGCTCTTAAGCAGGAAACAGGAACACCTAAAAGAGACAGTGCTGGAGCCTCTGTCATCTCTGTTACAGTTCTTTCCTGCCCCATCTTTCTGTATCTGTTTGTGATTCCACCTTTTCCTTGCACGTTGGGATTCTAGAGCAGATGTACTAGCGCTGAGAATACACAGTGGCACTATAACAAATCACAGTGAATTTACCAAGGGAAGACCTAGTCTGTGATTAAATAGCCGAGGTATCATGATAATACCAATAAAATAACTAGATAAATCAATGTGCCAATGAAGGTAAATGCTTGTAACATCTTCCATATTGTTTTAGTGTAACATGTTCTACTAAAATGCCTTCAGATTAAATGGTGCTTTGTATAGGCACCAGCAGTGGGCTCAAGTTTTGATAAAATTTTAATTTCTTTTTCTAATGGCTAGAAAACCAGTTGAGAGATACTATTTAGAATGACTCTTCTATTTTAGGACTGCAGTTACTAAATTAAAGGGAAACACCCTCTCCCTGCAAAAAAAAACCAAACAAAAAACAAAAAAAAAACCTGAAAAATGTTTCTTATATCTTCATCACCCTCAAAATGAGTACCTATGGAAAGATAAAACCAGTACAGAGATAAGCCAAGATTTCTTACATATTTCTCTTCTCAGTATTCATCAGTCATCACTCACACTCATAAGCACGTAAGGAACACTGAATAATGCAGGTAGGACAGCTGTGACCTGAGGCCAAAAATCTTCTCTGGACCTTTAAGGTAGACCCATAAGGTCTCTTTTATAGGATTTTCACGTCATAAAACAAGGCTATCGAATAGTATTACATTCTAAACGTAATTACCAATAATGGTACTTATTCTAATTTATTTTCCATGTTTCCAAAGTCTGAGCACCCATCTGACAAAATACCCCTGCACTAAATCCCTGCTGAATTCAAGATTCTGATCTTGATGTCTGAAGAACTTCGGATAGATTATTTTGAAATGGTCAAAGGAACTATTTCACTGTGTTGTAAGAATGGATTCCACATTTCTGTGGATTTCTACAGAAGAAGTGTCCCTCAGAAACAAGAAAAGATTCATTACAAAGGTGAAAATCTGTGACTAGAAGGCACAGAATAAAAAATGTTGGGCATATATCAATAGCAGCATAACAACATCCATGAAGATTAGATGCACTTTCCACATTCCTCCACCTGTCTGAACAGAAAAGAATGGGAGAACAAATAGTAAAACCCTGGTTAAAATTTATGGCACAGCTATCTTCTTTTTAAGGTACTCACACACACTATAACACTTGCAGCTGTCAAAATGCTTAGGCAAATTGACTGATCAGGTAGGTCAGAGCCATTGAATGGAAGACACATTGAAATTAGTAGTTACATGTTTCACAAAGACTGAGAGCTAATGCTGCTCTTCAGCAGCCTCATCCATCAGCAGTCACCCTTTGTTAGAGAAGACCACTCTCCAGCACTTGTATGCAAGGTGTTTATTTCCTTTGTTTGTTTCTCTCCCAATTTTCATAAGCTACACCACTTTTTGGCAAGAAAAGAAGCTCTATGTATTGTAAATATTTTAAGTTGTTTTATGTGCACTTTTTCATAACCCATCCCTAAGTACTCTGCATAAATAAACAGGAGTTTTAATAGTGCAGTCATCAAATTACTTCCGTTACATTCACATATACATCTGAATATAATTTTTAGTGCTTTTGGAGATTTAGAGCATTTTTAACATGCCCAGAAAGTCCTAACTAGCTACCCTTGTCTAAACTCTTAATGCAAGGTGCTCATTTAGGTCAGGCCCTTTTTTTTCTCCTGAGTCCATCACAGTACATGACCTTTAAATTTCAGTTATGTTCTCCATTCCTCCTTTGCTCCCCACTGAAACTACTTAAAAATATTTGGTTTTGTTTTCACTGAGTTGTCAAAAATATGCTTCAATATTTAATTAATAAAGGTTGTTTTAGAGATTCTCGGGTGGGTTGGAACATGGACGCACATACTGGTTTTGGAATAGACAAAATAAGCATCTCTTCAGTGTATCCAAGTGTTTCCATCTAAGCATAAAACATTGCATTTTGAGTAATCTTTACCATAGGGAACAAGAATTTGCTCTGTTTGAGTTCATGATGCAATAAATTAATTATTATCTGCTACACCTATACACATGTACAACATGGAATTAAAATTGCTCCTGTGTCTCAAACATCACATATACAGGCACAGGTGTGCAGTATTTATGTATATAAATTTATACCATAAAAAAAAAATCATAATATATACTTTAATTCCTCACTGAATATATTTGGCACTCATTCTCTGCTACTTCCATTTAAGGCTGCAGTAGTGAAGAAAGCTATATGGAGTTTCTGCCCAAATCCCATACAGGATAAAGTACTCTATGTTGGAGCAACCAGCTATGTTCCTTCAGAGACTTCACTGTAGCAGAGAATTGCTCAAACAGTCTGTATTACTTATTTTGCTTGGCACATTCTCCACAGCTTGGAGCTGTAAGAAGAGAAAATAGAAAGTGTTTTAGGAATGAGCTGTGCTGATCCTAAGTCTCGTGAGGACGCCTCAGCACGGAAGGGTGACACTCTGCGAGAATTCTCTGTGAGAATGCTCAGTGCTGCCTTAACACCAGGAAAACAGAGAAGAATCTTACTGGCTATGAGTTGTTGGTTCAAAGAAAGGAAATATTGCCTCACTGTTCATATGGATCTGACCCAACAGCTTTAACATTAATATAGACTCTTCATTGAGGGCAAATAAGGCTCATGTCCTTAAGTTAACTGTGGGACTCTCGGCTGCACAGAGGGACCTGCAAATCTGCTGCACAAAGAACAAGTCACAGATGTGAGTGCACACACAGCTAAACACACAACACACGTGAAAATGAGTCTTCTCTTTACAACCATGTAAATAGTTCACAGAAGTGTCCCTGAAAAGGATAAAGGCTTCCTTCACACATGTGAGAATATCCTATTTACTCTCTCTTTTTCTTGATTCTGTGCAATTAGCATGCTACCCTTTTACTCTGCTTTACTTAACAAGGTATCTTAGTCCAAAGACTGTGATCCTAGGGTTCTTTCAAACTATATTAGGCAGCTAAAATATGAAATTAAAAGAAAACAGAGTTCCAGCCAACAGAAACAAGTGACTCATTTCCTTGTGAAAACACACAAGGTTTATGTTACTCTGGCAACGATGTTCACCATTCCAGAATAAAGTCTCTTTGCTCCCTTTAGAGCTTTTATATATTCCTGTTACAATCTATGTTCCACTGTGACCTGACATTGAACCAAGTTATTCAGTTATTCACAAGAGACTGTAAGTTATGCTTTAATTTAGACAGATTCTAAATCTACTCCTTTGACAATGAATTAATAAATACATATATTCTTTTTCATAGTGAGGATTTTGGAGGACAAAAGCTATTTCTGGGGCATATTGGTGATATGTGCCTTTTCAGAATTGTGTGTTGCCATGATAAACTGGAACAGCTGTGGCTGCATTCATACAACCCTACAAGCAACAAACACATCAGCATTCCAGCTGCTGGTTTTCCCCGGGAAGTTGATTCAATTGTATCACATATGTAAAAATACAATTTAGGGAAAAGCCACAATTTTTAATCTCATTGTAAAATTAACCACATGTGTCAGGAGAACACCAGCATAATAGGGATACAGAAATTCTGCCCTTTGGAATCCGTGCCAAAAAAGTTTTTTACTACAGACGGCTCCTTATATATAAAGTCATAATCCTTGTGTAGTGTGAAAGAAGTACAAAGTTCCCATTTGAAACCAAAACTATAATTTGGTATTTGTTACTGATTTACTTCAAAATATGTCCTTAAAAGTTAGTTAGTTCCTGCAACTTAACTGACAAGGCAAATTTTCTGCTTAAATTTTGAAGATGCTGCCCACCTATTTGAAGATTTTTCTGGAGTTAAAAAGGAATTCAGGAGATTTTGTCTGCTAGAGTTCTTGCTTTCCTTGATAGTGTAGTAAACTTCAGTCTTAAAAGAAGCGTTTTCACGGGAGACATGATCATTAAAAGTTCTAAAATACTGTGTAGGAAAACTCACGCAGAACACATGATGAGCAGAAATATATCGTTATAAACTTCTGTGCAGTAACTGAATTTGAAAACCGTATGCCAAAAAATGAAGTGTTATGACATTTATGTGAACACATACGTGTTTGGCTGAATGGCTTCCTTTACCCATCTCTAAGATTTCCCTGACCCTGAAAAATCTTCGACTGAAGTAAAGTTGGAGATTAGAATAATGCCACCCAAACCCAACTTTAGTTTCCAAGAGATGGCTCAGGATTGAAAGATGGCAGGGAAGTGGGTACCATGTGATTCCCAGCTACCTCAGATGCCGTCTCACATGGCACAACTTGTAGACAAACTTCTATTCCCACAGTTTGTGGAGCACATTCTGAGCAGTGCTGTATAAAACAGGGATTTATATAGATATAAAAAATGAGGATTAGATGTGATAAGCTCAATGAGGCCATGCTGTTCTAAGATGCACAAATATATTACAAAGCAAAAGCTGCCTGCTAGTTAGTTATCTGTTGAAGATGAAGATGAAGACTCTTTTTCTATGACCTCCTCCTTGCTTCACCGAAATCCCTGGAACCGGTCCCTAACAGAGGCAGGTTACATATTTGGAATACTGGAGGGATTTCAGGTATCTTCCCACATGGCAGTTCCTCTGCTGCAGTTCTGTTATCATATACTAATGCAATGCCTTCATGGAGGTAGGAAATATAAGAAAGAATATTCTGCCTCTTTTTTCATGTTTCACAATTGAAACAAACAAGATATGACACAGTCAGGCAGAAAAGGCTGGTTTATGAAAGTCAGCAAAGGGAAAAGGGCTCTCTCATACTGTAAGATCCCACAATACTGAATATTGCCATAAGCATTCTTGGATATTACAAGGCATTGAGAAAGTACTACATAATCAGCATGTGCTCCAAATACTTGTTATAAAATATGCATAAGCTGTAATTGCCTGTGAAAGCTGAATGTTGATAAGAAGAAGTAATAATTGTGGTTTTGGCCTTGATCCTAAAGAAGATGTCTCATACTAATAAAATAGAGTAGCTAATACAAAAATCATTATTATCTTATGAGAAATGTAATAATTCTGCCTAGACTAAATTGACAGACTACATCTGCAGTACACAAATGTATTAAAACAGATAAAATGGCACCAGTTTACATGAGGCTGATGAGGCTGATACATGATGTTCATTGTTATAAGCTCATGAAACTGTAAAAACAAATTTCATCTTAAACTGTCACATGCTGAATACCAACTCTGTTATTCAGCTACTGTTATTGGAACGTGCTTCTCATAGGACCCAAGCACACAGAAAGAAAATATTGTTTGAATGCAGTCACTGGTAAATGACAACACCAAACTCATACATTGACATCTCTAATTACAGCATGAGGTTCAGTATGATTAGCAATAGCTTGTTCATTACTGTCATTTCTGCATTTCTTCATATCTTTCCAGTGTGTTTGTTGTCAGGGTAGTAAATATGCTAATATGCTAAAAAATAGGAGACCATGTTGTACAGCAGCTGTCTTTCATGTCCACAAACCTCCCTGCATTATCAACAATTTACCTATTTCAAGGAACAGAATTGCTGTGAGAGTCACAGTTATGGCTGGAGAGGAGATTTCTGAGATGTATCTTCCAATACAAGACAAATACAAGTGTCTACTCCCAAGAAGCCTGCACAGGCAGAACAGTATTGAGGTGTCTGGTTCCTCTCGACCTGCTTTGCTGGGAAAACAAGATGTTACTTTTTTACTAGCTGGGTTGTTTGGGTTTTGTGGGCTTTCTTGTCATTTGTCTTTTTTTTCCTGTCCTGGGTTGATGCTAAATTTCTGCAAGCACCAGGTAGCCTTGCTAGTTACAAGAAACTACAACAATTAAATGCACAGATCAGAAATATACTACATGTGGTTCCTCCTGGTCTCCACCATTTTCCTTTTTTTTTTTTTTTTTAGTTAAAACATTTCAAAGGACTGTTCTTACCTGCAAAAACCAGTTCTTTTAACAGCAATTTTTGTTGCCTCTACAAAAAACAAGGGCAGAGGGAAATACATTTTTCTTTCCCTGATTTAAATAACATGCAAAGTTCAGTTGTCAAAAGAATGTAAAACCAACATTACTTGTGCCCTACAGTAAACAGTGCCTTGAGTGAAATCTTGTGTTGGAAAGCATATGCACATACAGCTTGGTTTAGAAATGCCATTGGAGTCACTGTTATGAGGTTTAGGTTTTTGCATGCATCTGTGGTTAAAAGAAACTTTCTGCCAAAGCAAGTTATAACCAAAAATACCCAACATTAGTTGAGTGGATCAAAAATCTTGACAACGCTTATTTAAAATAATTGATGGCTCTTCTGGATACCTTTAAAGGCAGGAATCCTTTAAAGGCACTGATCCTTTGGAGATCAGTGTCTGGATAGAAGAGGAGGCTGTTCTCTGAGGACTTGTGTCAGTCCTATGAGGGCTGAAGGAGCTGCAGCCCCCTGTTGGGGCTCAGAGTGCCTGGGTGTGAGCAGTGGTGGCTGGGCCCTGACTGCCTTCTGGCTAAAGCACCCGTGCATCCATCCCGTGGAACCCAGGGCATGGAGAAGAGCTCAGTGGAGAAAGTTAAAGTGCACCTTGGCTTCCCTGGTTGATACAGAGCTCTGTGCTGCCAAGCAGATGAACCTAAGCTCTTTCTAGACTGGCTAGCTGGGAACTCAGTAGTTAGCTGCCTGGAAGCAGAACACGGAGCTCTGTGCAGGCGCCTTGCCCTTCTGAGAAGCACTTTCTTTTGGCTGGACCTCCTACACAGTCAGAACCCATCTGGAGCAGCTGCTGAGGGCTGGGAAGGGAGCTGTGCTCACCATCCTCTGCACGCAGGAAAGGAGCGGTCGGCAAAATCTCAGTAGAACAAAGCTCAGGCTGAAGTTGGTGTTAACTTGGGATTCTTTACTTAAAGTGCAGATTTGTCAGTTAAAAACAGGACTGGAACCAAAGAACACTGTTTCACTTACCTTTGGGATTTTGGGGTGTTTTTTTTTTTGAAATGTGCCTTTGTATTGGTTACTCTTGACTGCATATATATTCAGCACACTGCCAAGAACTGACAACAGTTTTCTGTATGCACCATGACAGCCATTCTGCACATTCTCTCCTATGATTTATTGAGTAAGTGCCACCTGCTCACACTAAATAAAGGGTAAAGTGGGCATAGATGGAAAGAAAAGGCAGCTCAACAATTGAAATAATCTCATTATCCGTTCTGAATTGCAGACGGAGTTCATAGCAGAGATATGGAGATGGCAGACAAAGACTTTAAAAAGGAAAATACTTGAAACAATAAGCAAAAGAAGAAAGAACTTTGAAATCTAAAAACAAGGAAAATAGAAAAGGAAATACAGAATGGGTAAGAGGAAAAGAGATTTGCATTAGTAGAAGATAAGAGAAAATACAGGAAATTTATTTTTAATGGTGCAGATAACAGAGGAAGAAGAACTGAAGAAAAAAAAGAAGAAAACAAACAAAGGGGAAGAATCTGAGAATACATTTAGAAATACACTAGTAAATAATACGAGGAAAACCTCTGTAACTTAATAGAAGCCAGTATTGCCTGACTCAGCCTGTTTTAAGTCTAAAAAAATACAGCTCATGTACACAGACTATCTTTTCAGCTAGTAAATTCTCACCCAGTCTGAAGCAGCTGATGTTCCACAGTACAAACAGCATCTGAGCAGAGTTTCCACTCACTAATATCCCAGCTTACATTCAGACCACCATGCAGTCATGTTTTCGAAAACACCAAATACAGATAAGTGCCTGTGAGATGGGAGCAAGCCAGAAGAGGCAGGTTGGATACCTGGCTTTGTCTACACGTAAAAACAAATTTGTAGTCAGTTTTCTTTGCCTTGAACTGCAGTTCTCCAGCACTATGAGATTACTTATAAAAAAATTTGTAAGTCTTTAAGAAAGGGACCCCTGTACTGCAGTGATGATATTCAGGCTCTACCCAGTGAGACATGCAAGGAATATTGTGTTTCTGAGCTTATCAGTGATTACTCCACAAATTACACAGACAGCTGGCTATGGCAAGTCCACATCAGTGTGAGGATCCACCCACAGAACTAAACATGTATAGAGCTCCTGCTCTATGACTCACACAGATTCCCCCACCACAACACTGGGCTAAGCAAAACAGGCAGTAGGACTTGATGAATGCTTGCCTTTGTATTCCACAGAAATTTGCCTGCATAAATATTTTATTTTGTTTAAATAAAAATATCTTAAAATGTTTTCTCTACTGTTCTTTTCAAATGTTTTCTCTACTGTTCTTTTCCATAAAATGCTAACTGTAAATTCACATCTGGCTAAGCTCAACATTTGTCTTCATGTTCTTAATTTTATTTTTTCTTTGAGGGATTTTGAGTGTTAAGGATGATAAAGTGCTGACATTTATAGGAACATTCCATTATTATAGTTTGTATTTGATAAAAGTATATGATTGAACTTTACAAATAAAATCCCTTCATGCTTCAGCAACTCTAGTTTATAATGGAAAGTATAACATGCTATTTTCTAATTTTTTTTAATTATTTTGAGTAAAAGAAAATAGATAAAATCCCACCTCAAGATATTCATCACCTGGGTAGCAAGCAGAGGATAGATCAACTACAAATAAGATAGGATCCTGGTATAAGAATCCTGAAATGAATGTTTTTAAAACACAAGTTTTAAAACAGAGTTAAAATTTGTTTTTAAAACACAAGTGGATGTCACATTAACTATTGCTCATCGATTGGCAATGATGCTGCATGTCAGCTTTGCATAAATAAAGGACAATTTTTCCTCATGCTTTCTGTTTATGATAACTGTCATGAGAACATTAAGAGTACAGAATGTATATTTTTGAATTTGAAAATGTACCTTTCAGAGGAAAACTTAAGAAAAAGCATTGCAAATGTAAAAGTGTAGAAGCATCACTACGTTGTTTACTCCTGCTGCTTGGGGGAATTCCAAGAATTAAGCCAACAAGACGACAGGATGGGGTTGATATGGTTGCTGTTGATATGTGTAATGATTCTTGAAGAAGATGGAATTCTTTAATCTAAAGTTAATAGTGACCTTCCAAGTAGCTGGGAGAGTTCTGATGTTGATTGGAGATATTTTAAAAATGGCTCTCTCAATGGAGTCTATATGTTGCTTATTATAGACTGGTTTTCTTGCCTCTTGAATATGGTTCCAAATACTCCTTAGATGGGGATTTTACTCTTTAAAAGGTTTCAAGCTCTTATGGGACAGGAACACACAATGCAATTCAGCTAAACATCTCTCTCCTTGCTGAGAGATAGACACAAAATCCCAAATGTTACTTAGTCTTATTTAGTTAAAATACTGGAGTTTGACATGATCTTAGTGTCTGCCTCTTGAAGAAGATATAAGAATATAACCTCCTGAGCATCTGAACAGAATGGATTAGCTTTGAGAGAGAAAATACATTGAAAAGTGGAATTGGATTTATGTTGCAGCTACTCTGTGTGATGTTGCATTGGCAAATTATGCTTAATTATGAAGTCACAAATCTGTAGATTTATGTCTACAGATGGAGTCAGACATTCTGTAGATTTCCAATCCTTTTCAGAAAATGGACTTTCTGAGTCTAAAAGGAATTCCTACTACAGTAGAGATCCTACTAGAGTAGTAGATGCCTTTTTAAGAAGCATCCTTCAGTCCCACTCCCATCAATGATAGCTGCATATTTGCATGATACAGAGTTTGTTGAGAAATATACTCCACAGTTCCTAGAATCAGTCAAAGGTAGGTATAGCTCATTTTGCAAATGGCCACATAAGGCTTCCAGTCATGTTTTCAGTCAATGTCCTAGTAACTGNGTAGGTATAGCTCATTTTGCAAATTCCAGTCATGTTTTCAGACAATGTCCTAGTAACTACTAAAGAATAAGTTAGTGGTATAAGAAAGTAAGACAGCACTTGCCATTCCTTGTGTTCTAGATTGTGATTTTCACCATTTTTTGTGCTTCAAGTAAGTGATTTTCTGCACTTGTTACTTCTACTCAGTGGAAGAAGTTTTGAGCAGGGAAAGCAGCTTCTGAACAAATACTTTCTTTAATGCAGCAAAAGAATGGTGACTTCTGAGACAGAGCAGCTTGCTGTAAGTCATCTCCATTGTATGTTGTAATAGGGAGGAAATGGCCCTGAGGTGGTTCTGTGTGAATACTGACAGTCTGGGATCATTATCTCACTGCAAGGTGAGAATTGCAAGTGCAGGAATCAGATCTTGCATAACAATTGCTTGTGATTTCCACAAAGATGAGCTACACAGTGAGTCGTGGTGGCAACATGACAAGTCCTTTACTTCAATTTGGCCTTACCACAGAAATCAGTCAATTAAGGTAGGATATAAAAATTACAAAGATTCCACTAATGTAAAAGTCAGTAATAGGATGATTTCCTTCCAGATATGTCCACAGAGACAGATATATATATATATATATATATACACACAGGTACTCCTCTATGCAGATGATTCATCCTGGAATAACTGCCCAGATAAATACAGGCAATCTGCTGACTAAACCTTTTAAGAATGTTGCCATTGCAAGTCATCTTCTTTCAGATTGAAAGGGCTGCACTACACATCTTGATTTGTGATGAAGAATGAGCCTATCAGACTGGGCCTCTTTGGATTGCCAGAGAGATAAGGAGAAGTTCAAGACCTACAGGATGTTTCTAGAGGAGAACAGAAAGCAGTGATTGTTCTAGCTGAGCTGCTAAGTTTTCTTCTAGACCCAGCAGAGACAGCACAGCCTGAAAACTTTGTGTCCCAATTTACAGCAGTATAACTCCACTGACCCAAATAGAATGGCATATCAGAATTTTGCCTAAAAACCATTAAAAATGGTAACCTTGGGAGTCATGCCAATGTACCTGTTTGTGAGATAAAGTATTTTATATTTTAAACTTATATTGAAAGTCTTCTACTGTTTGAATTTTGCACAGCTTGAGAAATGAACATAACAGTCCTAGGCTGTATCTCTGCTCAATTTTAATTAAACATTTATGACTTTTTAGTATAAATATATATACAGAATGCATGTTAATTACACTATATGTAATAGCAAAAACTAGTGTGTTAGTAGCTTTCTCAAAAAAGTGTATTTTCCTGAAACAGAACTTTTTCCAGAGTTCTTGTATGTATACAATAAATATATTTCCACTGCTTAATTGCTAATTTACAAGCCTCATTTTGTACTAGTTTAGAATTCCGTATTTTCCCTCAGTTATGATCAATGCTGAACACAGAATCCCAATAATAAATCATTATTCAAAAAACCTTAAAAAGCAGGGGAAGTCCTTTGCCATTTACATCAAATGATGGCAATTGAACCATTAGATAAGAGCAAGAAGATGAAAAAATGAAGTGATTGATCCAGTGCATCTTTCAAGCTATGAGATGGTGAGTTTGTTAATAAGAGTAGTGAGAGAAAGAATTTTCATATTGACCATTTTAGAGTTTTTAATTTTTAGAAATACTTGTGACATAACAATTTTACAACAGTCAGATTTCATTTAATGACAGCTCTGGCAAAAAGTCCTCTTGAACATGCACTTCTTATCATCATGAAGTTTCAACATATTGTTTAATTTGCCAGTATATAACCAAAGGATAAAATAAGAGATGGGCTCAGATAGTGGGGAGAATAAATGTGAATACTTTGGGTTCAAGGTGTTCATATCGAGATACTTCAGAAGAAAACTTCAGTCCCTGAGTAGCTTGTGCTCTTGTTCCCTTTGGATCACTCAAAAATTTGTATTTCTTCATTTTATCAACTTTTGTAAAAAATGTGATTTGTACCTTCCTAATCCAGTATTTAAATAGACAGAGAAGTAGATAGATGGATAGACAGACAAGTAGATACACATAGCTTGCGTTTATGCTTGTACACCCAACCACAGTTAAAATTTTATTTATCAACTATAGGTCGAAGTAATTCCTCTTTTGGTGGCTACAGCCTGCAATTTATTTAAGCAATTCTGTTCATCCTTGGAATTACTCTTTCAGCTTGTATGTCATACAGTCTAGATACATTTAACATCTTTACTATAAATAGTCCTATGGGGATGAGGATGAATCTTCTAAATTAATAGAATTTAAAGCACTCATGAAGTTACAAAAACATATCTCCAGTTTATTTTTTCAGTTTGCTGAATCACAGTGACTTATTTTTTTCTGTACCATAGTGGGAAAAAATAGAAGAGAAAAAAGAATCAAAGTTATAGTCAGATTAATGAAGTGACACTATGTAACTTTCTGCCTATGACTAAAGGTAGGTCAAATTTACTTGTTGTTTATTTAGCCAGTTAGATTTCTCAGGTCACAGTAAAATGATACCAGAATCTTTACAAGTGCTGTCCAAAGCATTTCCCACTATCCAGCAAAAGGAGAGTTATTTGACCAATCTTTCATCAAAACAGACCTACAGCACTTTGTTTACATTACCAACCACAGGGACTCTAACAGCAGCCTTTGACAAAGACATGTTGCTATGTAAGTTCAATGCATTTGGTTTCCTTATCAAAATTAACTCTTTTTATAGATGCAAGAACTGTATGTGCAGATTAAAAGGATTTTTTTAATAATTTTGGCCAGGTTTTAACTTTTCTTTAAACAGTTCTAATCTGGTGGGAACTTCCTCTAACTTGTAAATAGCCTTTGAAAATAGTTAGCATTCCTTGGCAAAGAGACAAAAATAAAATAGCTTGGGCCAGGTTTTAAAAGCACGTGTACATTTTTTTATGTCCTCTCTGTTTAAGAACTTCAAATACATGATTTTGACGACTCATCAAAAAAACAAGGAGAAGAATTGTTGTTTCATGTTTTCCGAATTAGCACCTCAGAAAGTTACATATCTTGTTATCTCTGTTAAGGATAAAACCATTGAGAAGTATGAGACTTGACATCTGGGATTTTTACTTTCTGTTTGTAGGAACACAACAGTTTAGCACAGTGCCACCATTGATAATTGTCTCAGATGTATTATTTAAACCCATCCAAACCAGAAAACTTGCTGCCTTTTATTAAAATTTAAACTACTTTGATGCCATGAACTCAATACTTTCCTCAAAATGATTTATCAAATTGCAGTGATGGTGACTTTTATACCTAATACATGAGAAGCCTGGATTGTTTATTTGATTGCACTTAATTCAGCAAACAAAGCAGTCATTACTTCATCCAAGCCAATAAACATCTAATTTTACTAACTGGAATCATAAGTCAGATTTAAGAAAGTCTTTTATATTAAAGAAGAAAAAAAAAAACAACAACCAATAAACCAGAATGGAGTGAAACATTTGTATTTATGCTCAAAATATTGAATAATAGTAGAAACCACTACCAAGCTGAATAATGGACTGGAGTTCACCTGAGATCCTTCTGAAACCATTTCTAAGTGGTTATAGAACTCTTGGAAAAATATATTTTCATAGACCTACTTTGATGCTAAATTCTTTTCTAATCTGACTGAAATGACTGAAAAATTCTACAACTGATGAATTAATTTCTGTTAACGAGTCTCCAAGGTCTGCATTAAAACTGTAAGTCACAAAATAAATGCAACATCTTTCCTTTCTCAGTGAAGGATTTTCACAAACTTTCATGATCCAGGAAGTAAAGTAAGCACCTAGGTTAAGGCAGGAGTACTGTAGGCTATGCACCTCTGTAAAACTCAGTTAGGGCTGTGGCTTGAATATTTTATCCAGCTATGCTGCTATTTTTTGAATTTCAACAATAAGCAAAGTCTGAAGCAGGAATTAAAGATGTCTGTCAGTTAACAACAAAGCTCTTGAAGAACCTAAGTGACTTATATTAGCTAATTATTTAAACTTTCTCAGATGTGAGGTTCAAGGGCAATAAGCCAACACAGCTCTAAAGAAATCAGCAGAGCAATGCTGATTTTTGCTGGTAGGACCCAAACTCCACTGGGGTGTTTGAATGGGAAGAATGAATTTATATAATATATAGTCAAATCAGACTTGCAAAGCCAACTTTTTCTAGTGCTGTTTCCATAATTCCTATTTTCTTCTGGGACGTGTTCAACTATGAAAACCAAGTTTTGTTGGCACAAATAGCTGAAAAATCTATTTTAAAAATTTCATTTGATAAAATGGCTTGAGTAAACTCGATATTAGAGCACATAAAATCATGGTTTGAGAGGCTTTGTGATGCTTTTCCTGACAAAATCAACTTTTCTTTTACGAGTAAGATTTGAGAGAGTGTTAATGGGACCTATTCATGCTTTGGAAATAACAGTAAGCAGTAATTCACACGGGCATTTCCCTGTGTGCCATTTGAGGGTGGATCAGCTCACACCACAAGTTTTGAAGTCACAGCCACTCCGGGCACTCCTCTCCCTCTGTCTGCACTCTGTGATGACTGTGCCACTCGTGTTGCTCTGGGCAGAGGCCCAAAGCCTGTAGCTCCCTCTCTTTGATCTTGTGTTCCTACTACCAGGTTGGAAAAAGATGCCTGTAAATGCTGAACAGGTTGCAGATGGTAGTAGAGTTGGAATAAACTGAGATCACTGTACAGAACATGAGCCGAACACATACCAACCAAAGGGGAAAAAAAGGCATAATTCAGAAGGAAAATAACTACTCTACAACAGAAATATGTAAAAAAAACCTCCATATGCATTTTGATTTGTGGGAAAGTTTGAGCAGGGGCCATTTCAGTTTTGGCAGAATGGATCCTACTTGATGAAATCACCAGAGAGCAAAGAAGAATTTTCATGACCTCCTACTCAACAAGAGGCCCCATAGCCACAGGAATCTATAGTTTGCATTGCAATGGAACATTGCACAATGCACTGCATGGTGCAAAAAAATCATCCTTCTGGAGAGAGGAAAACATTTCATAATGATCTGTCTGCAACATTTGGTTAACCCTTCTGCTCTGAAGAATGAAATGTAGGAGCCTGACATTCTAAATTTAGAAAAAAAATATTTTAAAGTTTTTCAAAAAAGAAGTTGTATTTTATTTCAAGGTTTATGTGCTCATAACCTCATTTTGAAAATCCCTCAGTCACTGCTGTTGAAAATCCAGCTAATAAATAAGAAGCATATCAAAAGTAGGGAGGAATTTAACTTACAAATCAGAGTGCTTTGGGCTTTAACCTTCAAGAAGAATTATATCCACCACAAGAAGACATTTACTTAGTTATTGACTCTTCTGTGTTTTCAAATCATGATTCAAACCTTTTAAAACCCTTTGGAAAGATAAACCCAAGAATAGATCAAATTTAATGGAAAAAAATGTGAGGGCAACTATGGATCTGACTGAAACTGCTTTCTTGCTGCAAGATTGTTTTTCTGTGTCTATATTCTGCCTGTGAAGGATAGAGGAATAATTGTGTCTGTGACAAGCTCATTCATTATCATATTTTTTAATCCTAACATGACTTACTTAACTTTTTTTTTTTTAACATCTGTGGAGATATATGTATCAAAATATTGAAAAACTCCTGTGTCAATGCATGTACTGATTTGCACTGAAAAGCATTTACATCTTTGTTTCAGTCTCTATAAATCAATGGGTGGCCTACTAGGTTGTATCTTACTCCTTTTTCTCTCTTCTGACAAAAGCGTTCTAGGATTCATTATAAGATTCTACACCTAAATTTGGACAACAACAGTGCACTTAAATATTGGTTACAGTTGGTACACAGTAGACTACACAATTTCTGTCAGCTTAGTAGACAGAGGTAAAACACCTGTATTTAGTTGTCACTAAGAACATATTTTTAGTTCTCTTCTGCACTTATCTGAAGTATCTTCAAATGCAACTGTAATTTTATACAACCTATATGGAAGTATATAGCTATCTAAAAATGTTTACTTTATAAACAGAGATACTGAGGCAGGTAAGGTGAGATTTTTCAATGTGATGCCACTTCATTTCAAACTTTAGACCCTGGAGGCCTTGCTGTTCATAGGTTCACACAAGGAAAGAAAGCTTTCATTAACTCACAGAGCCTTTGTGTTCAACACATTTAAGCATCTGTCCTCTTACTTGCTCCTAGAAACCAAGGCATTCAAAATCAAGTACGTAATCCAGCATTTCTTTGTCAAACACGAGCTGTATGTCTCTGCACATTAAGTTATAAGCAACTACTCCAGCCTCTAACACCACCTGATCTGTTCCTTTCCAAACCCTCCAGCTGATTCTCTGCCCCTTCAAATTTCTTCATAAACTTGTTGCAAAATTTGGTTCAGCTTACAGTAAGATCTTTTTCCTAATTGTATTATTAATCCACTCTTTGAATACAAGAAGATTCTTACCGGTGTTTTCCTTTCTAGGAAAAGATAACTTTAAGGCAGAAGGCCAGGATCCTAGCTCAGGTCTCCCTCTCCTGCTTCTTTCTCATAAGGGAAAGTGAGCAGCTTTTGCCTCTTTGCCTGCATCAGTTGCTGACTGCCAGAATAGTTCCAGGAGGCCAGGGGCATCTGAGCACACTGACTTGGAACTGGATTCACTTCAGCCACAAAAACTTTAAAGCTCTCACTTCCTTTTCCATTTTCAAGTCCTTTGCCAAGGGCAGTGCATTTAGTCTGGGGAATCTAGCCACAGGAATCTGAAATCTATTTAAAGATGTGCATTCCTGAGAGGATAGTGATCCAAATCTGATTTTAACTCAAGCAGTTTGAAGTTCGACTTAACCAGGGTCCAAAACCATAGAATTTTATATTCCATAAACAAACCGAGTAACTCACCTGCTATGATGAGGTGAACAAAGTGCTCTATTTGAGAGTGTAAATGTATTAATTCTGCTGCTTTTGATTCAAAAAGAGTTTGCAGGTATTTGCTGTTCATAGAATTAATCTTCTTTGGGTTTATTTAGAGGCCAGACTTTAGGAAGAAATTCTCACATCTGCAGCCTTCCTTTCTAGTCTCTGGGGTATTTCCTTTTCCCCTCTTTTCAAGTGGGAAAAGATCAGGAAAGTTTGTTCCACCAAGAAGATCTCCACTCAAACTTGGGCTGATAACCCTAAAACACCAAACTTGTACTTAAAGGGTTCAAGTGCCCTCAGTTTTAATTCTAGCCAAACTGTTGTAAAGCTTTCTGAGCTACTTTGATAACTAATTTTTATCATAAGATTATATAAATAAAATTTTAAACCCCACAGCGTTTACAACTTTTCTGCAGTTAAATTGTTTGAATATGATAGGACAAATTCTTGGAAACTAGAATTATGTGTGTAATCAGTCTCAATGGGATTAATCCTGATAAATACAAGATTATGTTTTGTTATGTTTATTAGCCCGATTTATATTGCTTATTTGAAGTATGCAAAATATCAATCATTCTTCATGTGTCTTTCCAGATTTAAAGATTATTATATTGTTAAATTAACTTATCTTTTTGGTTTTAATAAATTCCTAAAATCCTATTTTCCCCTCCAATCATTTTCATTTCAATGAAAACAAATATTAAATCAGAAAATTCACTTTAGTTTAAAAATAAATGTAACGTAACTTCCCTGTCAGAACCAATACCAAAATAGCTGTGTGTGGATTGCTTCATTTCAGCACATCACTTGAAAAAAAAAAATAATAAATCTGCAATAAATCTGTTCTCAAAAATTAAGTAACATGGTATTTCCCAACTGTATGTCATCAGTTCTCAGAGCTTTTTGATTAGATGTTGAGACTGGTGGAGTTTAAACACACTGAGTAATGTAACAAAACAAAGAGCAGTAAAACAATAATGATTGGCAGTAGCATTAGCACAGATTTTTACACAGAAAGAGGATATAAAGCTGACAAGCTGCAACTGACAAACTAGAACCAATTGTTTGTGGGATTTTAGGTAATTATGGAGATTTTTACAAGTCTAGATATATTTCCAGTGCAAGATGTCTGGGGAAAGCTTCTTGACATTTACATCATCAGGGTTTTTTGATGGGCCAGCTGACTACTGATTTCTTTCTCTTATGAGGGTAACCCCATAAAGTAACCACACTTAGATAAAAAACTTCCTGTAATGCTATTTAAGGGAAAAGGTTGCAAAACTGCAATTTTGCATGGCTTGCTTGTCTTTCATTTTCATCTCCTTAGTTTCTCCAATCATTCTGTCTCTCCATATTAATGTGACCTCAATAGGTCACTGCATAAATTTGGCTGTACTTAGAAAAGTCTTTCAGAGTGATTGGCTTCAGTGATCATTATCTTTAAAGTCTGAACTCTTCTCTCAGCAGCCCCACCTGCATAACGTGAACATGCACAAGGATATCAGAAGAATTCTGCAGAAACTGGGCCTACCTCATTGTTGCCCTACATCCTATTTTTCCCTTGTCTAGAAAGCACATAATTCTTTTTCCTCACTTTCATAGACAAAAAGAAATTCTGGGCTATAATGGCCCAAACAATGTAATATGCAAAGTGATTTCTTCAGTGGCTAGTGTAGATCAAGCAGAAGAGAGATATTGCTTTGGCATACAACAATTTTATGGAATAAATTAAAATGCATAGGCTAAGATAAAAAAATCTTCAAGATCCAATAGTAGTTTGAAACCAATACACAAAATGAAAAGCTATTATATAGTCCATTTTTGAATGCAGTAAGAATTCCTTCAGTGTCATTCGCCCTCCAGATTTCTTAAGCTGTTTTACACAAATTCAGGAAATTTGTCTGAATCCCAGTGTGTGTAATGCATTTGCTGTAAATACTAAAATGAAATAAGTAGTTTCTGGATTGCTCAATGTTCACCAGCACAGAAGTACCAGCTGAAAAATACTGGTAATGGAAAGTGTAGAGTCTCTCTTACATTCTTCCTGAAGGAAAATGAAGAATGCAAAGCCAAACAGGATTACCATCAGTCCTCTCTACTGCAATCCATCAACCACTCAAAAGCAAGTACCATTTCCAATGGATATTTCATAGAAGAAAATTAGTTTTAAAGAGAAACATGACTTGCAACATTGCCAAGTTAAAGCACTGTTCCAGGACACAGCCATGTGCTGCGGGGTCTCACGTAAAACAGGAAATATTTGGCTACAGTTTCAACCTTAGGCTGTGATCCAGAAATCTGATCCATGTGTGTACACTACTCAGGCTGGAACTTCTGCACCAGTTGGATTCAATTGCATCAGACTTCTGTACCCTTTAAAAGAAGATATGGAAGCAGGTGGTGGAATGTAGGTGGGGGAATGAGGGAGGAAAGGTACTTTTGAAGAGGGATGAGTATTGAGGATGTTGCACGGCAGATGGGTTGAAAAGCTTCAATAGAAGTTATGGGCTCTATAGAGGGGTACTTCACTTTCTCACTATACCCTGAACTGGGATCCCCTCCTATTTCTCAAGTTCTCTGAGATATGAGATTCCACCTCAGACTTCTTATGCCATGTAATCCCCACTCTCCATCCCTGAAGGGACCTCTGCTTTTCTTACTTTTCCATTTTAATTTTATACGGGAATGGGCTGTACTAGACCTTGACAGATTTCTATCCTCACTGAAAGTTTCTTACCCTCACACAAGCAGCAATGAAAGGAGGGCTATGCAAACAGAAAATGAAGACCATTTCTCCAGGTATGAATAAAGTCAGGAGTCTCAGGTGCCAAAGCCTGTTTCCAGTTACTCCAATAGAAGTATCAGCTACTTTCTAGCCCTATTAGCAATAAATTTTGTCATTACAGTCAAAAAAACCCAGTCCTCACAGGTATGCTCACTTTCATGTAATGTTACCATTGTTAAGATTCAGTTCTACACACCAGCAAGAGAAGAAAACCAATACTCAAAGGTTTCTCCTTCATGTTTGAGTTATTCTGCACCTGTCTTGCATGGTCCAGGAAACGGTGACTTGTAGTGCATATTAGTTACAGGACTCGAAGATTTTCAGCCTCTCTCCAATTTACTTTGCAGAACACAATTATATGAACTTGTATAAGACAACTGATAGACAAATGTAAAGGTTCTTTATGTCTACCTTACCATTACCTTTGATAAAACTGCAATACTGCAGCAGAAATTAATGAATCCAAAAAAGATTCAGGTCTTTTTGAATCCAAATGCTTTTTCTCTTCAATAAATTAAAAACATGAAAATACAGACAAAAGCTAACACCAAGCGAGCAACTCATAAAACCCCAGAAGAACTACAAGAATACAGGGGAAAAACCCACAGTGTTTTCTGTCAATATTTTAAAAATTCTGTTAATACATGTTGCAACACTTGCCCATAATTTGGCTAAAGGGGATGGGTTTTGGTATTCATCTCTGCTCTATTTGGGATTCATAAAGCATTCCTGTGTCTAAGTTTTAGATCCGAATTCCCCAAGGACCCAACCTAACAGTACATCGGATCCATAATACATAGGATGTATTTCATTTTGCACAAAAAACCCCACCCACTTATTCAAGGAAGAGAAGCAGAAAGGAGACTTTTTTTTTACAATGTATTGTAGCAAACAGCTAGAAAATTTGTCCAGAAAATAAAAATCTCAGTGCTTCTCTAGCCTGAGAAGGCTCAAATTACAGTTTTGATCTCCTGGAAGTGTCTAAACTCTTAGGGTAGAAATGTTTAGCAGATACAGAGTATTCTGTGGCCCTTCTCTTGAAGCTGAGTTGACATATAGAAAGGAACACTGAATTTTGGGGTCAAAAGCAGAAAAAGAAAGATAGCCAAACTAGCCAAGTAGGTTGATTGCTCCTACCTGTTTTAAGTTACAGGTATTAAGAAAGCCAGGTCAGCTAACCCAAGTCAGACTAGAAAGTACACACTAGCAAAAACATGGATAGGGAGTCATGTTTGAGGAGAATGTCTGTAGTGTCCTTTTTTCAGTGTCCAGGGAGGGTAACTGACCTATGGCAATTCTTCTGTTTCTTCTGATACTGGGGAAGTCAAATGTAGTCACATGAAGTTAAACTTCTGTTTGTTACTGAACAGATGCTCTTGTCCCTGAATTCTGTCCCAAAATAACTTTCTGGGAGTGTATCTATGTTTGTGATTTGTTTTGTTAATGTACTTTCAGTGCTCTGGATTTTCACTTTCTCATGGTGCCATACAAGTGTCATTGTGAGAAACTGCCAAGAAAACAGCAATTAGATAATCTGTCTAACAAAGCCAGGCATTTCTTAGCTCAGCTTCAGTGAAGAAACAACTTGCCCCACCAGCAGCTGAGCCATGCTGTGTCAACAAGATGGAATGTAACTTATTTCATGCTGCAATGTGCATTAGAACAGAAATCAAGGCATGATTGCTGCTTGGTGTGTGGGTTTGTTCAGGCATAAGAACAGCAGTTTGAGAGTGTGCCATGATGGAAAACATCTGGCATATTTGGGCCTTTGCTTGCACAGCCAACCTGGACACATCCACTGACAATAAACCAGCTGGTCACTCCTTTCATAATCACCAGCTTAATATCTGCTGATATTTATTTAGGAAACCTGTTAAATCTGAGAGACAGGCTCTGTGTAAAGAGAAGCTATCCTCCAGAAATTTCACTTTTTCTGATTCTAGCAGATCTAACAAATCACAGAACTAACACTTTCTGCTGTCAGACATGAGACATGCCACAGTGATGCCTCGGGCATAGGGTTTCCTAAGCCAGAAGGAAGAGGGTATTCTGCAAGAAAAGAAGAATTTCTCCAGGTTTTGATTCATTTTCCCTCCAATATTGTCACATAACTTATAGGATAACCGCAGGCAAGAAATTTTGATAGGTTTTTTGACTGAAGGAGATAGTTCCATGCAGGAATAAAAACAGAAGAACAAAGTCTGTAGCAAAGAACAAAACTAATTTTGAAGCAAAGTCTCCCAGTCATAGACTCAGAACAGAGAAGGAAAACCTAATAGCTGGGAAATTGGCTATTTTTTTCTTTATTTTATTTTAAACTCTAGTTCAGCATTCTCCCAAAATATTCTCTTTCTCTTCTTGAGTGACAAATAAAAAATTTTAACCAAAAAAAATAGATAGCAAAGAACGAATCTGTATTCTTCTGCAATATTTAGTAAATTTATGAGAATACAATCACATTGCTGACTCTCTGCAGCTGTGTTTCTCATCACAGTGCAGATTTCTACTGCATTTCCTACTTATTACTGCAAATTATTTCTTGAAAAAGGGATCTAATAAAGTTTTGATCATTTGCCAATGCTGTTATTGACAATGACAAGGTTTCCTTATTAGTAAAACTTCGTGCACATACTTTACATATATTTTGAATACTGTTTGCTCCGATATGACTTTTAAAAATACAATGTAGAGATAAAAATAACTAGTGATACTGTCACATCTGAGATCCATGAACTGAAGCACTCTGCTCAGAGGGAGCTAAGAGAGGAGACAGGATCATTAATCCCACTGAAATAAAGCAGATGTGTTTTCAGTCAGTAATGCTGTAACTTAATGTAACTTTTGGCATGACATCTGAAGTGCCAGTGTGCTGTGTTCTGCTTCACAGCCACCCTCACACCACTAGATACCAAAGCAGGTTCTGAGAGAATTTTCATCTTTATTTTGCTGTCTGCTTTCCTTCCCTCATCATCATACCTTCCCTCTCTCTTCTCCAAAAGGAAGTCTTATAACAGAATCAAAAGATAAACAAACTCTTCCTTACACTAATTACTACATTAAAAAATAGAGAAGCACTAAGAGATGTTTTGTAGCAAAAAATCAAAAAGATACAAAGCGAAGGCAGGATCANATAAAATAGGGCTATCTGTTAAATAAGCTCAGTTGTTCTGAAATAGTTCTCAGAATCCTCTGGTACAGCTGCAGTCTCGTTTAAAAAAAAAACCAACCAGGCAAGGAAAAACTTGCAAATACACTTTCAGTGGTTATAAGATTGAAGTTTTACTTCCAGGGATCTGAGCCCTTAAGAAACACAAGAAAGTGTTTTTAACCAAACTTGATGCACACAATTTCTTTAGAGTGGAGGGAAGAGCTTCAATCTGGGTGAAATGAGGACCTTTAGTTCAGTAAGATGAACATTCTGTCAAGTTTTCTGCAAGC
>VZTB01016677.1:136399-160278 GCA_013397245.1 Thryothorus ludovicianus | reverse complement strand
TACTCTCAGAATCCTTAACTGAGTGTCCTTTTACAGCTGGATTAGATTAGATCCTTTTACAGTGTATTAGATGTGCTCCTATTGTGCACCTTGCAGTTTAGTTTCACTCCAGAGGAATTAATTTGCATTTCTTGTATGAACTAAAATGTTACAGAGAGAAAAATCATCTTCCTCTTGCCACATACACTAACTCTGTATTTCAAAGCAGGAGGAACACGCCCTTTTGCTGCAGTAAATACCTTGAAAAGTAACACGTGATAATAAAAATTCCCCAGTATTATATTTCAGGAACATCATATTCAGTCAAACTCAGAGCTCTGAAAGATAGAAGATATAGGGCTAAAGTAAAAACAAAACACAACTGAACTATTAACTACTGTTCTGTTTATATATTAGAAAAACAAATGTGTTAAAGTCACAAATATTGTATCCTCTTTGTAAAGGCAAGGGGATTGTAAAATTTCAAATATACAAGGTGCACTGCACATGTAGCATCCATGTGGTGCTGCATTTCCACATAGAGAGACCAGCTGTGTTTGAATGGGGTGTAGCACCTAAAAATAAACATCCTAATCCAGAATCCTAATGACTTCATAAGGTATGTGAAAAGATGTATTTAAAGCTGTTTTCACATTTGACTCATAAATGTGCCTGTACTTCTTGATCTCATATTCTGTTTCCAGTTTATACTGTATCTTTAGAAATTGTAAGATTAAAGATAAAATAAAGCTTTTTCATAATTCATGTGAATTGTTTAATTTAAGTTTTTTAGAGTAAACAGTTAAATTTAATCACCATTTGCTCTTACTAAGGGACTTATATTTAATGCCATTTTTAATGCCATTAAAGAAAAAAACTCTAAAACACTCACCTTGGACTTGATTTTCTTTCTTTAGGGGAAATATCATAGGTTATAAACTCTTACAAGTGTTTAAAGAAACAAATATCATAATGCAAATGCATACAAAAAATGCAAACATAAATGTCTCATCACAAGAAAGTGCAGAAAAATATTTTGGATTAAAACTAAATACTCCATTCTGATGTGACTGTCTTAAAATTGTATCTAGTCAGCAAATCAATGTAAAACAGTTTAGGAATGTTATGTTTTGAAATATTTGGAATGAAATTAATTTAAATTCTTAAAAGTATTTTCTTTCTAAAGAAGCTAAAAGTCCTTGAAAGTTTTCCCAAAGCATGCTACTTTTGATAAATCAGTATTTTCCATTTAAATATTGCCAAAATATTACACCTAACTCCTAATATTAATTTAACAATAGTAAGTTTATGTTTATATAACCTTCCATCCAAAAGTATTTTATGTTTTTCACTTACTGAACTTGTGTATATTTCCATAATTTAATTGTATCCTTGAGCCTGCACTGAAGCCTTATTTGCATTTAATATCCCTAATGTCCATTCTGATTTCAATCTCTACTAATATTCTCTTTGAAGATCAGGGTTCCAGGCAGTAAAATTTCCCTTAATGTTATCTGTTTCCAATATCTCTCTGGGAGAAGACATGTTTACTGAAATCTTATACCACTTGTCAAACCTGAGCATTTCTGTGTTGATTATACTTTCAAATACCAATGTTAGCAAAACCAAAGATGCAATCTTTGTGTTTGGGAATGGCAAACACAGATCAGAAGGCTTTTCTAAGCATACAAAGCACATCAGTGTTATTTGATGAAGGATATCAACTTTTATATAAAGCAAAACTGCTGAATTTCATGATAGTTTGTATATTGACCCTGGTTTTTTATTAATAGCTATGTATATAAATTAATGAAAACTCAAGGTAATATCATTATGACATTTTTTTGTTTTTCATGTAATTCCATTACATGGACTAATGTTAAAAGATTGTATTCTCAGGAAAAAAACAACAAAAAAACTATCATTTATACAGTTGAAAAGGTTTTGTAGAGAAAAACATTTTGTATTTGCAACTCAGAAGTCTGCATCCTTAATATATTTAAGGCATGCTATTAAAATCCATTGCAGGTATCAGATTATTTTCAATTGTGTGTAATGATTAATACTAGAATTTTTATTCTGTTTGAAAAATTTGAGTGCAGTACGACACATCAGTGTCTTACTGATCACATCAATTCTGGTGTGATTTGAGCGTTACACATGGAAATTCATTCCTCCCATCATCACTTCCATGACTTCTTTCTAAAGCCAGAGGATGAGACAAATCACATACTACCCCCATGGTATCTGTTTTTGCTTGCCTGACAGTTTACATCAGCTACACTTCAGAGCTTTTTAATATTCACCAAATACTCATCAGATACTCAGAACCTCAAAGAATTCAAGGGCTGAGTAAGATGTTGAGATCATCAAAGCTACTTCTCTGCCCAGAGACAGAACAAACTCCTTACAGCATTTCTGACTGATCCTTGTCTAACTCCTCATCTAGCTAATAAAAGGGATTTCACTATATTGCGAAGCTTTCTATTCCTGACCTTAATTATCATTATTATTAAAATAAATAATTGCATGTTAACATGTAATCTGCAGATCATTACTTCTTGCACTGCCCTTCACAAATGTGGGAATAGATTCTGATTCTCCTTCACAGCAGCTTTGTACTGGTTACACTATTACCAGATCTCTTTCTTTTCTCTGGACAAATAACTTCAGGTTTTTCAGATTTGCCTTTTAGCTCTTGCTTCTAAGACCTGAGAACCACATTTCTCACCTCTGGACACTCACTGGTCACCATCTTTCCACAAGCATGATATCTACAGCTGGATACATTATTTCACTTGCAGCTTTTCTGCTAATGTTTTCTGCATTAACATCTTCAGCTTCTGCTGAGCAGAACAGAACCCTTCACGTCTTGCAGGACAGGATCCTGTTTTCACATTCCAGCAAAATGTTTGCTTTTTTCAAACCCAAATGATGATGCTGAATAATAGTGGTAGCCATCCAAAATAACTCTTTAGTCCTTTTCAATACAATTGCTGCTGAAGTATCCCTTTCCCTAAGTTCTTGCAATTCAGTAATCTTAAATTACATTTACCTTGCAGTTACCTTCCATTTCTTCCCATTGATTCACATACAATTTTTTCTAACACATCTCAAAATCTGTGAAGACCACTTTGCTCTTCAGATGGCTCTGATAAGTACTGGGAACTGCAAAGCTTTACATGACTTTGTTTTCGTATCAGAACAGTACTGAGAATATTGAAGAGTAATTTTGGATTTAACAGCTTTTGCAGCTACTTGGTGTTGATATGCTACCTAACAAGAAATTCTCTGTCACTGCTGTACAGAAAACCTTTGGTTGTCTACTTGCTTTAAGGCATAAGATGCAGAGCACTTCATGAGAGTTTTTTTTGTCCTGAAGTGGAAAATTCTCCACTAGTAATTTTGAACTCTTGTTTCTGTCCTTTCAACTGAAATACTTGAATTATTACTGAAAAGGAATTGTACCCTCACCATAAAAGCAATTCATTAATATAAAGTAGTTGGAAAGATAATGTTGCAGGAATAGAAAATGTGAACCTTCTGCTTCAGAAAGGAATTTAATAAACATGTAAAAATTCCAATTGCTTTTTGGCATAATTCAGGGGAAAAATGTTTCTATTTATTGCTTGGTCCTCTGCAGACAATGCTGCTTGCTGCACTCTGTTCCTGATGCTGAATTCTGGTGAAATGTGACTTTTTTCCTCTTGAAGGCAAATATTACTACAAGATGCTATTCAATGAGCTGCAGTCTCCTGCATTGTTAGGCAAGTAAGAGTTTTGTCTATAGCCAGTTGTTCCCTACTGACACCTCAAAAATGTCCAAGTAAAAACTGTCTGTATGCAAGAAGCATACAGGATAAAAGTAGGGTTTTACAAAACAGTTGGAAAAGGAAATCTCATAGTATCTAAATTCACTGCTCTCTATATTTATGAAGTTTCACTTAAAATTTATGTTAATTTTCCATCATCCCATTTAATCATAAGATATTTGTAAAATTTGCAGTTCACTTCAAATTTTACTGAGCAGCTAGCAGACAATATTTTATAAATCTATCACAATTGGATAAGCTGTTAATAATTAAGTTGTCACACAAGGTTAAAAAAACCCCACAATCCTATTTGTAAGGAGGTGAAAATAAAAGGCAGCAAATTAGTAGGGGGGTTGATTGTATCCTATAATGAGCTTGTCTACAAAACAAAAAAAATTCCCCAAATGGCAATAGTATGTGGGTACAAACTTTACAGTGTCTGCTCTGGCACATGATGGTTTTCTGCTTTCTTGAAAGCAGATGAAATGTGGACTCCATATGGAACCTGGGACCATTTCTACCTGCTCCACAAAGATTCCTGATCAACACACCAGCCATGGAAACAGCTTAGGTGGCTGCATCATTATTATTTCTCATTCAGATCTTCCAGAAGCACTAAAGTTGCCTACAGCTAATCATTAGAACTGGAAGATCCTACCACTGCTAACTGTTCCTCCTTTCTATTTGTTTCACTGCCAAAATGTGTTATCCTAGCTCCACAGGCAGCTTCCTATTCCTGATTGGAGAAGGGGAGTCCCACAGCCCTTGCTGGAAACATTAGCTTCCCTTCCCTCACCCCCATATTACCAGAATAGAAGCAGGAGATCAAACCCATAAGGCACAGCTTAGAGAATCAAAATTTTAAGTCTAAATAGTTTACACTCTGAAGACAAACTGAAAGGCATCCACAGAATAATGTGACTCATGTCCTCATACATGTGCCAAACCACTAATCTGCCTGTAGATTATATTCGTAGTTACACAGGGAAAAACACTTATCTCCTGCAGTTATTTTTTCCCTACCCTGGGTCACAGAAATAAGGGATGTAAAGCCATAACAAGAAGTTAATTGTAAAAATTCAGTTCTGTTAATATTCAATATTTAAACTCTCAAAACCATCTTGTTACAGACTTTTAAATGCATGTGGTATCAAAGCCTTCTGTCTCTTACAATTGTCACATGTAGTGTTCTATGCCTGAAATTTATAAAATACTTACGGCAGTTATGAAAGTGACAATGCTGTAATCATGTGATACTGCTGTTTCCAATTCTTACCCTGGGGTTAACAATAAAGGGGACTTTCTCTCTAATTAAGAAGCAGTTAAACACAGCCCCCCCTCCCCAAACAAATAAAGGTTACTCAGTTGTAATCTTATCTTTTGACTTGTTCTTTTGTGACAAAACCAGATGTGAACAGCCACACAGCAGAAAAGAACTCAGACCAGGCAGGAAGAAAACCCAAAAGTCTCAGAATTCTCCCAGAGCAAGTGAGTCTCCAGACTCGGTTACTATGTAAACTCTATGCTTCTTAAGTAATTTGAAGACTTAGTACAAGTGGCTTGTGGTTTAATCTTTTAATTCCATTGCTCCATAAGTTTCCTTGTAGGTTCATTGAGCAAGGAATTCAGCCTAGCTATTTGGAAGCCTTTACTCTAAAAGGGGCTAGGTGTGGAAAAATCAGCAAGCTTCTATGAGTTTGGAAGCTAATCTCCAAATTTATGTGACAGAAAAGCCATTATCTTCCAGGGATTCTTGTGTTTCAGATCGTTCACATTTACAATCAGATGCTTGCCATAGGAGACGCTCCCTATCAGCAAACATCTGTGGAATGTACTCAAGCAGTTACAGCTAAACATACAAATTTGTGCCACCAGGTAAAAAAAAAAAAAAAAACATGGCAAGGAGAAAATAACTTTCACATTTTTGAGGATGTTCTATAGATACTGTGCATGGTTGTAAAAACAACACATTTGTGTGCTGAAAATCTTCAAAATATACATGCAAACATTCCTGACTGTTCTAATAACAATTCCAACTTAGATTATAAATGACTCCAGAATTAAAGTAAATCTGGTTTAACAGAGGTAGCCAGGCTTGGTTAATACCCTGAAGTTAATGGTTACACGTCGAATAAAATAATTGAGGTGGATAAGGTACATGAAGAAGAGAAGCTTCTACCTTGTGATTTCGTGGAGAAGGAATACACAGGCAATAGTCAGAGGCAGACCACAGGCTGGCAAGAAGGAACCAATAATTTCTGCTTTTGATGTGATGTTTGAAATATGTATAGGGAAGTCAGTATGTTCTTTGTGTGAATCTAGAATAATTTGCTGATTTACATTTTTTTTCCCATAAAACTTAGGTTTGTAAATTTCAGCAAAATGATTAGCAGTATGTGACAGCTATCCAAATTGTTTAAAAGCCTTTAATAATGAAAACATAAGTACTAATGTATTTCATATGAAAAGGTACCTTAGATTTATCCTAAAGCTGTTTCAGAGAAAAAGCAACATAGGCTGAAAGTCAATACATGACATGATACTTCTTAGACCATATTTAGTAAAATTTTATATTACTATAACATATTTAATGAGTACATTGAAATATTTATTAATATAAAAATTCAAATATTTAAAATATCGAAATTTTTTAATCCATAAAGAAACAACAAACCCTACTGACTACAAGGAAAAATTTGATTTTTTTTGTCTCCCTTGACTTTCTGATCTTTTAAATAACACACCATAGATGTAAGTGAAACGATTTTGCAAGCCTAATTTTATCCTAAAAATTCTATTTGCCCATTGCTAGCCAGGTAAATGCTGTAGTGAACAGCCATGAACACACAATTTCATGTCACAGACACTCTGTACGCCCCTGAATCACTTGGAGTCAGCATGGCTAATTTTTCTCAAGAGAAAACCCCATTCATGCAAGAATTTAGAATATGTTTTCATTTCAAAGTAAACCCATGTCCTTATTTTTATGTGGCTCTGCTTAACCATAAACTATGATTTGCATGACATCACTTAACCTCAAGTTAGCCAGTTCCACGGAGCAGCTTTCATTTGCTGTGATCTGGTGCAGTCAGAACGTGGGCTGATCTGTCTGAACAGCACTGCATCACCTTCCCTCAGTCAAACCTGCGTGCCCAGAGGAATGCAGAACCTATTTAAGAATTTTACTGGCAAAAGAAATGTGGAAAACTTTTTTTAAATGTGGGTCACTATCCTTCTCAGAGTACATGGCATATGTTTGCAGAAAGCCCAGTGAAATGCACAGGTGAACACGGTACGTCTGAAGTAACTCTGATGTAAATTTAGGGTTCACACCTTAAGGAAACTGGTTGACGTGCTCATATGTGTCAGCAGTGACCTGAGGTAACACTGCAGTGCTGATACTCATTATTATGAGGCACATTTCCATCTTCTCATCCAAGCTTTCAGAAGGTAATCTCGCCCACCTTCTCCTTTAATGTCATGTTCAACCACCTAAGATAATTATGCAACCTTCAACTCAAATGTAGAAAAGTATTTTTCTAGAAAAGTGGAACTTATATGGCATGTTAGATTGTAAGATACTTGTAAGATACTTTTAGCTATTAAGTTTTTTCTAAGCCACAGTGCCAGAATTAAGCGCATCTTGGAATCAGCAGACTGCTGGTTTTGGAAAATCTGATTATGGAACCTTTCTTCTGTTAAATGATGGTGAAGCACTTTAAAAATCTATACTGTAGTTGCACAGTACAGTTGAACATGATGGAACAATCTACCACAGTGTTCAGGATTGTTGCGACTGAACCACAAAAGAGTATAAACTTTTATTTATCTATCTCAATAAGAGGCCTTATTTTGGCTTCTTTCTGTCAGTTTGAAATGGGGACTTTTCCCCCTCAAAATGACATCTTGCAAGACACAAGGCTATATTATTTCATAGGTGTTCATCACAGCAAATAAAACCAAAGATTATGAAAATATTTTTCATTGGATTTTCTCAATGAGTGCTGTTAAATTAATGACTGTGCAATTCTAAGAGAGCTTGACAACTTAATTTATCAAAATACCTATGGTGTTTTTCAAATCACATTTACCAAATATGTCATTTATATGTGAACTTAAGGAAGGAGATCAGCTTTTTTATATGACTGTTCTTCAACTCAGGATTGCAAAGCACGTTATCCCCACTTTATGAGAGCTAGGGTTGGAGCATTCTGAAGGGAAAATGGCTTGAATTGTTATAAGGCAGTCCCAAACCCCCAAATCTTCTAAACATCAGGTTTTGGGACCAGAATATCTCCCTTGGTTCCTGTGTTTAAATTAAAGGCTATATGTGTCAAGTGTGTTGGATATATCATGCTTCACAGGGTTCATAAACTCATGCAAAGCTCTGCATGTATGAAAGTTTATGGATGTATTAGTGTTAACCTCAATTTACCATTTGGTGAGAATCTCTTTTGCTAAATCATGTGAACCTCTCATTAGAAACTTGTCTCCCCTTTCTAATCATGAAGTCATGAAGTCAACTGCTTTTTGCTATTGCATTTCAAGTATCTTTTCCTAAATACCAACTGAAGTCCTCCAGTATCTTTCCTAAATATAGGTTTCAGCAATCAGCTATTACTCTGTCTTCTACAAATCAACCATCTCTGCCTTTCCAAACCTGTTTTGGTTTGCACGTGTGATATTCAAGCTCTCCTCAACTGGAAGAAAGTGTTAGATAAATCTCGTAGACCAAGCACTCTTTTAAAAGTGCAGTTCAATGAAAAACCAGAAACATTTTGTGGTGATGCTTCTTAAGGGGTTTGTGATAAATTCTGTGGAGAGGCACAGAGCATCATTGGTGCCAAATGGGGAGAGCCATAAGTTCTGCAGCCCCGTGCAGCATCACATTAACATTTGTCACTCACGTGTCCCCTTCACGGTTTTTACAGATATTTTGAAAATGTTCCAACACATGCACAGGTTTCTAGTAAAAATGGTTTTATGTATGGAAGATAAATTGAGTATTTTTGACTTTAAATAATCCATATAATATGGGAGAATGTTCTTGTACATTCTCCAGAAAAATTCCTATCTACTAAGTTAGTCTGGCATATATAAAAATTAATTTCAAGCCAAGATAATATGACTTATTTTGAAATGAATGCTGAACACATTTGTTTCTGGCATGGTCACACATTTGTTTTCATGCTGTCAGTTTGGGTTTGACATCAAAATCTCACAGAAATACAGACTTAGACTTCAAATTTATTTTGTATTTTTCTTGGGTAACTTTTTTTAAAAAGGAGCTATTCCTGTGAAACAGTTTGATTTCAACAGAACTGTATTTTTCCAACAATTAAAATATTGCCAGAACATTCTTAGCACTGCTGAGAAGGAAGGTGAGATGGATAACACTTCTGTGTGAAGCTTCTGGTTCTCAAAAACCGCATATCAAAATACTTTTTTCCTGTTCCACTTGCTTTTCCAACTGCACTATCACATAAAAAACTAAATTCTACTGGCTTTTCCCTCAGAATTTGGCTATGTGAGCTAGGGGACTGTCTGCAGGACTGTGAGACATGGAAACCAAAGCGGTATCTCTGTAAAGTGAGGGTGCTATGGGACATGAGGCTATTACTACAGTGCACCCACAAGACAAGCAGTGCCTAAGGAAGCTGGAATAACAGAGCTTCCCCTGGGAACAAATGCATGGAGGCAGCCACCAGGAGAGGATTTTAACTCCTTAACCCTCAGGACTACAGGGAATGACCCCAGTGTGATCACAGTGCAGGTGCTCAGACCTGCACACCGCTGGCCTGGGACTCTGACGCTGTGCAAGGGGGAAGATGCAGCAGGATGTGAGAGGAGCCCAGCCATGAAAACCATCCTCCACTAAAGTGTCCCCTTTTTATCTGCACTTCTGACTAGATGAAATGATACTGCTTCACACCTCAGACCCACCAATGATTCATGTAACATAGGTAATCTCTAGATGGAAGGAAAATTTAAAGCAGCATGGAAGAAAAGTGTAAAACACCTGGAAAATAAATTAACAGAAGTGAGTCATTCAAATGGAAAAAGAAAATTACTGTGAAAATAAAGAGCTAATATGAATAAGCAGCTAATCTTGGACTGTAACCTAAATGTTGAAGTTTAGGCTACACTTAATATTTTTGGAATGCATCCCGATTTTTCAAAGTCAAGGGGGGAGAGTTTTATTCTAACTGCTGTATCTGTGCAAAAAAATTCAACCGTAAAAAGAGACTGCATAACAAGAACCCCATTCTCCACTTCCAGAGTTCAACAGAAAATATTTAAAAAGAATTATGAGGATTTCTTTGAACTCTATCTAATATAATTTCCACTTTGATTATTTTGCCCTAGCATATTCTTTAAAAAGTACAATGAAGGAGTTCAAACTGTACATACATTCTTTTACATTTTTCATAGTCACACCTTCCCTGTTCATATCAGTAAGAATTTATTCACCAAAAAATGCAATCTGATATAATTTACCTACCATTAGAGTACGGTAATTTTGTTCTGTCTATTAAAGTATAATTTGATGCCATAACAGACTAGTTTTTGGGACCAAATTTTTGAAAATATATTTCTTTTTCTTTCTTTCTCTGTGAACACAGGGAATACAGAGAGTATACTGTTCATTCACATCTTTGCTATCCTAGGACAGTGTATTCACATTTTTTGCAGACTTTGTCTTTACCGTTCATATTTTGAGATGTTTATGAACACATGACTTTCTCAAGAGCAGGAGAGCTACATTTCAAGATGCAGGAAAGAGCACTGGTAGTGCTGGTAGTAGAGTAGAAGGTCACCAAATATAATCAGCTCTCAATCACCAGTAGGGGATTATCTGGGTTATGGATTAACTGTGCAACCCTGAAAGGGAACCTGCTATTGATACATTCTTAAGTCTAGCAGAGAGAAAACCCTGCCATGCTTCTCACTCAGCAATAAATTCAGCACGGATTATTTTCCCCCAACTAAATTTTCATATTTTCTTGTGTTGTATTACTGAGTTATTCCACCATCCACTGCCCTGGGGAGTCAGAAGCAGTGTGGCTATAGCATCAATTTTAGAGAAATGTGGATAACATTCTGACATGAAAATGTGCCTAGGCAGAATCACAAGTCACCATTAGGCTTCTGCACAACATTAGGAGGATTTTGCAAGCTTTTAGAAAGAGAGGTGATTATAATCCTCTCCTAGGACATGATTATCTATGTCAAATTAATTCTATATTCAAAAGTACAGAAGTGCTGTTAGGATCACAGAGAGCGTTAATATGGTTATAACCGTCTGTATGCCCCAAAGGTAAATAACATTTGCATGTGGTGCACTGACACTTTCTTGAGGCATGTTCTTCCTTCTCTGTGCATAATTCTCACCACTTCAATTTTCCTTTGAAGCTTGCATCTCATTAAAACATTTCATTTTGCCTAACAATGTGTGAGCAGAACCATAGGTATCACAAATCAGCATATTAACAGCAAAGGAGCTATTGCATTGTACATACAAAACCTGAGTTCTGTGTGGTTTGGGGTTTTTTTCCCAAAGAGAGGAGAAGACTAAGCCATGTTAGAGTGAAAGTGATATTTTTCTTAATACTTTTTATTTTTTTGCCTTAAGCATACCATTATGAAATATATCTTCTGAATTTCAGATGTTTGTTAGTATGAATTTCAGTCAGATTTGTCCTTAATGTACCAGAATATGTAGAAAATGGAGATAGCATCTCATAGGTAGAACAGGAAACAAAAATGAGAGTAGTGTCTATTAGATATACATACCACCAGTACCTAATGCTAATCACTTTCTTTTCTACACCCTAGGGTTCACCCATTAAACCAATATTTGCCTACAAAGTTAAAAGGCAGGTTTAAAAAATCATGTGAGTTATAGTTCTCAGTTTGACACTAAAAGCATTAATGATAAAAGCAAAATAAAATACCCCCAAAACTGGGATACTACATAGAGTTCACTTCTGCTTTAGCAGGTTGATTTTAATGTTGCAAAGATTCTATCAAACAGAAACATATTGATCTAATACCTAGTTTGAAGAGTCAAAGAATGTTCTTGCAAGTGTGGACATAGAAAAGTTTATTCTGTGAGCAATACTGAAAGTACCTGAATAATCTATGGTTTATATATGAGTTCTTAGACATTACAAGATGGCTAAAGAAGAAAATAAATCAATAAAAGCTATGTCCTGTGGCTCACAGTGATAAGATATATTTACAGTCAAATGAAGTACATTTTTTTAAGAGAGAATAGGGAATTCCTGGTTTTTCTCTGCCCATCAGTCTGAGCAGCTAAATGTCACATAGTTATAAATAAATAAAAACTTTAAAGTGCATATCATTAACTTTTTCTGTTTAAAGAGGAGTTTTAAGAACTACAATGGCTGATAGTTTTGTAGAGCTTCTTTTGCTTTACTAAAATCAGGTCACTTTAGGCTAGCTGTAAGCTCCCACGCAGAGCTATTCTCAAATATCATTAAGAAGAGAGATTTAAAAAAGACAGAAACATTACTGTACATATATAAAGATGTATGATATTTATTTATAAATGTATCCAGAATGTAACACATAAAATATACTTCTAAAAACATGAGACAGTTCACATGTACACATGCTTCATGTCCAGTCTGGCAAATCTGAAGTCAAAGGAAAATTTTGATGGATAGCTCAAAAGACCTGTGGCTGCATAAAGAAAAATAAAATTGGAGGTAACTTGTCTACAATATTCTGCCTAACAGCCAGACGGTCACCAAATGTACTTCAGAAAGTTACCTAAATAAATGCCTGCATATCTTCTATTTTGGAAGAGTTTTGTCAGAAGCTCAGGAGTGGTTTCCATCCAAGCATCAATGTTCTGAACTTTGTCATGGCTGTGCTCAGCAAGTGCCTCACTGAATCGAGGGCATGCCAAGCAGATTCATTAGGCAAAATGCTAATGATAACCACACTGAAATAGCAGATTTGTAGCAGTGTAACAGTGCAAAATACATCTGATTTTTAAATAATAGATTGAAATATAAATGGGATTGTGTGCTTGCATTTTGGATGTTTGTATTTAATAGTATCCTTTTAAATTACAAGAGAGAGACTATACTTTCTCATAACAGATAAAAGTATGCTGTTCCTGTTTCAATGCCTCAATAGTTAAAAACTAAACAAGTACATTTAACTATAAAAAGTTTACATATAATGATATCCTAAAAGTTTTATTCTGACTTTTTGTTTAATTGAAATTTACTTTTATGGAGTGTCAAAAACTTCTGTCATATTATAGCTAAAAAAAGAGAAAGCAGCCTTTTTGACAAAAAAAAAGTACAAGCTAATCAGATTTTGCTGTGTGTCTAGTGATCACTTTTTGTTGATATTGATTAGCAGGAGGAAAAGAGCAGACAAAAAGACTTTAATTTCATGCCAACAATGTTTATTTTGCAATGGGGCTATGAGTTTTGTGAAGACTGAAAGTATAAAAGTGAAGTGGACTCAATGAACTGAAGAATGCAGTAGGAGGGGAGGTAAGACGAGCTGTAAAACTAATTGGTGTCCAACATGTTTTGGACTGCATTTAATTTTCTTGAGGGGAAGAGAGGTCAAGAATGGAATGAAGTCAATGGGAATAGGAATAAGAAAGTGGAAAGCAAAATGGCCAGTATTAAAAGGTCAGCGAATATCCCAGGGACAGGAAATGAACTTTAAACAAAAGTATAAGGTAGTATTTCTATCCACGTTTGGGAGTTGTTAAAATTAGTATTAAAAGAAGGAAACTTAAATAACCAGATGTTTCTTGTATGAAAGCTTGTTTCAGTCTGCTTTCAATTTATTGGAGGCCTTAGTAAGACCAAAATTTTGTGTGCAATGCAATTAGGAAATGAGTTTTTCAGCAGAGTGCTAATGTTATTTAAATATTTTAAAAGACTTCGATATTTCACACTGACTTGCTTCCTGTTACACTTTTATATTCTTTCTCTTGAAAGAAATCTCCATCCAGAAATGGGAAAGTAAATGTCTCATGAGCAGTAAGACAGAATTTAGCCACAACAGCCAGTCTGCCAGCATTAAGTTAATACAAGAACACTTTGCAGTCTACCTTAAGATATTTAGGCTATATTCGTAAATTCATACATGACCTGTAAAGTCATTCATAATATTTTAAATTATGGTACTTAGAGCATCAACTTTGCCCCACAAAAGCACAATGTTTCATTTGAAATCTGTTCTGCCACTAAAGCTTTAGCTGAAATTGAGTCCAGAGAGGGTTTATTCCTGTTCCTGGTTCATTTGTGTGAACATCAGAATGAAAGAATTTCTTCCCACTATATTTAGATTTTCATCCAAAGCCTGCTAGTTTTAGCAAGAATCTTTCATTTTACTTAAATTGGCTCTGAATCAGCATCTTCCTGTTCTGACCCGGCTGAACAGCAAATATTTTTCTGCTCCAGAATATGGTTAATTCAAAACATCCACTATTTTTATCACTTGCACAGCTCCACTCTTCTCTTTCCTTCTTAGTGCAGCAAGTAATTTATAAATGCTGAAATCATATGGAGGAGCTCTGTTGAAGGCACTGTCTGTGAATGGGCACTAAGAAGCCCGGCAGAGTTAGGAGAGGTCCTAGAGCATGAGGGACACACTATAACTGGCATCTAAGAAGTAGCACACCCAGGGAAGAATATTTGTTTTATGAACAAATATTCCTCTGCTATGGTTGCCAAAAAGCAGCCTCAGATGTTGGAATTACAAGTTTATTAAGAATACTTTGTAGCACAACCACCCAAAGTAAAAAAGCTACTTTTAAAAAAATCACTGCTACACCTTATCAACTTTTACTTAGGCTAAATTTCAGATCATGATGTTAGCTATAAACACATCCCCTTTTCAAGTGAAATTTTGATTTTTTTCCTTTCAGTGAATATAAATCCGAAACCAATGGATCTGAAACCATACAACAGCTTTGTAAATATAATGCCATGCTTCCTACAGAGATTTAAATAACATTGGTGCTACAAACTGGGCATTAGGCTTCCAAATTCTATTTCCTATGTAATATGAACTCATGGAGTGGCCTCATAGGGTGAGCAGCATAATTTATTACCATTTCTGTTTGAGACATCTCTGATAATGTTTCAAAAGAATGAAGATAACAAGTACCATATCCAAGGACTGTGTGGATTTATGTTTACATTCATGTGGCATCTTCTCTTGGAGATTTTCCAGGAATTTTATTGAAGATAATTTTGTTGAAATTTGAAGAAGCTTACTGTGCAAGGATCAGTACCTTCAGTGTACCAGTAATGCCTTAGTAATTTTTTTTTTTTTTGGTGGAGGAAGTATGAAGCATTTGAATGTGAACAGGCCTAGACCAGATTATCTCATGTTTAGCAAGATAACATAAAGGGAGACTTACCCTTTAGTCAGACCTGAAGTAAATACTTTTTAAAAGGGCAGAAGAATAATATACCCAGTAAGGAACTTCCTGGGGATTTTGCTAAAAAGCATAAAAGGATCATAGCCCAAAAAAAAAAATAAACCCCTACAGAAAAATATTTCCCGTGTAGACCTGAAGAATAAAATGGAATGATTTTGTGTTAGTAGAAAGTAATTTGAATCTCTTCCTTTTTCCCATTTCGCTCTTTCCTCTTGCTTCCTTTTTCCCCCTTTTTTTCTCCTTTCTTGACCGATTCAAAGGCTTGCAACTCTTCACAAGAGTTACCAAAATGCAAATGTCTTCCCCTGGGACTGCTATGGCTCACATCTTCCTACAAATGTCCCCTGAAGTCTCTCCTTAAATGTAACTCTCATGTAAGTGACTGGACCTTTCCTACTGGTATTGAAGACCCATATGGCACTGAAGACTAAAGATGCACAGATCATTCTTCCTAGAGCCATAGTGCAAGGAAAAACATCTAGATTTTATTTGTGTTGTGCTTAAGAACATCACCCATTCATTAGTACTCTACTTCATATTTAAGCAAGAAGAAAAGCTAAGAGCAATTATTTTGAAAAACTAAATAGATCTCTCATTACCTAGCATATGCATTTCACTCAGTGAAGACTAAGAAACCTCAAAGACTAATCTCTCATTAATACACGACATGTTCACAGAATGCCTGCCAGAACTGGGAAGTCAAGTTTAGATGGAAACTTGGCATGGAGTTACTGGCTTGTCCCTTTGAGGGTTGGGAAGGAAAGGAAAAGAAAAAAACAGCGAATAAAACCCTGTTTGCATGCTTGCATGCATGTACATATGAGAAGACTTTTTAACTTCATTTTCTCATTAAAGTAAAGAACAGTGAAACTGTAAAGATTCCATGTGTGTTCTTATAAACTGTGCTTTTCACACATCTTTTGTTAGACACATGGAATGTTAACTGAAAGGGCTTATCTTAAAAATCAGCAGGGTAGTTGGAATGCAATTTTACAAAACCTGGCCATCTTTCAACAAGAGTGGGTGGATTTTCAATGCAGCAAATGTTTGTGTATTAAAAAGTATTTGCCATGGTGACAAAGCTTGGAGAAACATCCCATTAGCCACAGACGGGAAGCCATTGCAGATTGTTCTGATTATCCATGCCCAAAACTTAGTCTGGCTCTGTTTATACGGCATTTCCGATAAAAAAAAATAATTCGACATACCCCTAAAACCTGAGCAAACTGTTTGCACTTACTTACACATGCCTTGTGCTGTATTTTCTGGCTCAGATTCAACACATGATTAGATTCTTACTTTCCTGGAACTTAAAACATGTGCTTACAGCTAAGCATATGCTTAAATATTCTGCTGCTTTGGGACCCAAGACGATGTTCCTATATTCATGGTACAGCCAGGACATCTTGTGAAACAAACAGGAATTTTAGACTAAGACCTCTAATCTGCAGCTCAGTAAAGAGAGGAGCAGAACAAGTCGACAAGGGTTTGTGGTGAGGTGAGGGATTATACGAGGGAGCACAGGAGAGCATCTGGACATACTTTGCATGTGTCTGTCCAAAAACCTTGTCTGCTTGAATCTGGGACAGCTGCATTAATCATGGTCCCAAGACAGTGCTATCAAGAGTTGGTGTATTATATCATGTGATTTTGATTTAGAAACATGGAGCAAATAAGACGTTTAGCTGCTAGGGCACTGCCATTTTCTCATTATTCTCGCAACAAAGCTCTTCTCTTCATGCAATATAACACTTTTGAGACCAACAATTTGGGATGTTAGAATATTGCATATCACTGGAAATATTGGAGTCTCCCTCACTAGAAAGATGAAGTTCTAACTCTTGCTCCTTTTAAATAGTAAGCAAGCAATGTGGAGTCTGCAGAAGTTAGACTGTCACCTGTTGTGGTGAAAGGAAAGAATAATCACCATGTCAAATGATATCCCCTGCAAAATGCTCAATTCTAGCTGTAATTAATAGGTGTAAGCAGAGTTGTCAGGGTAGTCCTGTAAAGTGCATGTGGGATCATTAGAGATGAGAGGGGAAAAAATTATAGGTCAAGCTCAATCTGGAATACGTATAAAAGCCCAAGCCAGATGTGAACTCATGGGTTTGACATCTCTGGCTCATATGTAATAATCAGAGATGGATTAAAACATTCCAACAGAAGTGTGAAAACTTAGGAAAAAGTAAAATGTCTTTAAACACAATAAGAACTGTTTTAAGCCCTGTCTCTTGAAATACAACACAATGGACATTCTTTATGTCATGTATATTTAGGTTCTTCTGCAAATAGTTCTACAGGAGTTAAACTAAATAATAGACTTAAATAGTTGAAAGTGTGCATGTCTCCTATTTTATTCATTTAGTAGCATTCTTCTGAGCCATAACCTGGGAAGCTTAAAAAAGACTAATTTTACTCCTGTTTTCATCAACGATGTTTATAGGCAAATGATCTTTTATGTGCTGGAATGAATGACTATGCTATAAAACTAAGTATCCTACAAAACACTGCTTTGAAGTTGTACTTGGCTGCCCAAGGTAGATGACAGACAGTGTCAGGAAAAGGGATAAAAAAAAGCTTAAAGTTCATAGTAAGGTCAAAACAAATAGGTCACAGCAAATTAATCCTGATCATCTGACCACTGTGGAGCAAGAAAAGGGCAGTGTTCAAGCTCAAATCTGCTAAAATTTAGTGGAAAGGTATAAAACAATTAGCAGTGACACTGACTTCTTTCTTCAGTTGCTGGACATACAAGTTGCTCTGGAGGATAAAAATAAATATAATTGTAAAATATTCTACTTAGTGATTTATGTTGACAAAAAAAGTTCTTTCATCACAGATAAGCCCAGTTGGTAATTTTTTACTCCACTGCTAGTTTTGTCCAAATAAAAAACACAGAATGATTGAAAATGTTTTATCTTTTCAGTGATAATTTCATACAAGTTAGTAGTTCTTTTCCAAATTTGGTTCAAAACTGTGCTGTGGTAAGAATCAAATGAATATGATGACAATTGTCATAGGCTTTTAATAAGAAAAAAAATCAAGACATTATTATTTTTTCAGAACATTTTTGCCTCAGAACTGATAGATTACTATTATTCAAAGTAAAGTTATATTTTTTTATCAAAACGCATGGTAAATCCTACAAGGAGTTTTGAATAAATCTATTAGACTTTCTGTTAGAATATAAGGATACCTAGACACTATTTTGTAACCTTTACATGTCCATCCATACTTGCTGTTATCAATGTGCTTAGATGTACAAAGCTTTTGTACGTGCATTCCCTAGATTATATAAGTGATGTTCTTTAGAGAGAGCAGAAAGGAAATAATACTCCTAAAAATACTTGTACTTAAGCTAAAACTACTTAAATTGAAACTGCAAGTAGAGCAGGCTGTAAAGCTCTCTGGAAATGAATGGAATTTTTATCAGAATCCTCCTTTCTGACTGTGACATCTTTAGGTGCTCTTCCTGACTTTCTTTTCTAATCATGCCTACTAACTGTGCTAGAAAGAGATATTTTTTTCCCCCATAACTTCAATCTCTCATAAGTCCATGAGAGGCAGGCAGGACTAAGTCTAACTAAGCTGGAATGGAAAACCAGCTCTGAGTAAAGCTGCTCATAGCTAAGAGCCCTTTTCTGTCAGAGCTGACTGCTCTGGGCCCCTCCCCTGCCCTCAGCCCCAGATGCTGTGTGTGTACAACCTCCTTCAAACTGTCCATGCCTCTCCTCTCATTTTTCCTTTGCTTCCTATCAAGCAGCCCACTCAGTTCATGAACAAATGTTGTCAATCATTTTCTTATCTGAGTACCTGATAATATGTCATACCTGTCTTAGGAATGCTTCAGTGGCAGGGCTACAACTCTTCATGCAACTTATAATGTTCTTGTAACAGAATGTAATACACAAAATCTCTTCTGTGCTGAACAGGTACAAAATGAACTTCTGAAATTATTCATTACTAAAGCCTTCATTAAGGCTTCATTAACCTGAAGTGATTCCCCAGTGATCTCCTCAGACATGCCAAAGTCTGTCAGAATCAGCCTGTGGGCTCTGACATGTGAAAGACTTTGCATGCTTTCAAACTGATTTCTACTGAGCCTGCTACTGCCACCTACAAAGTTGAGTGAGACAGAAATCCATTTGAGACCAGTGGAAAAGCAGTAGAACATCCAGGTTATTAAGCTGAAATGGGCCAGCTGGAAGGAGAGTAAATAGAACAGCAGATACATGCAGTCCATATTCTGAAGAAAACTACATATATAATATTGAGGTAAGGACGCACAGCTAAGAGGCATTAAAATAAAAGGCACTGATGTAGTAAACGTATCAATTGTCAGTGTGATCATTTTACCTGTATGTTATAACTCTTCCTGCCCAACACTGAATTCCACAATAATGTAACTACATTTTCTGCTTAATCTGTCTCCTAAAGCTTGTAGATATCCCATGAATGAAGAGAATTTACACTATTCGATATTCCTATAATAGAGATTGTCAGATGAAATCTACAGCACATATCCCTCTATTGGAAGAGGGAGCAGACTAGGTCACACTCTTAAGTGAATGTGAGGGCAGATTACCTTTGGAAAAAAAAACAACATCCCCAAAACATGCCAATTCAATAAAATCAGAAACACTGCATTAAGATTATAGCATTCCAAAGAGATTTTAGAACTTATTTTGTTTTCTGAGAAGGACTTTACATTTATCATATCTCTGAGACATTTTATATCTGCCAAAGTAAAATAGAGCATAAGAGGTTGCATACCGGGAAGTGATAACTTGTGGTATCACATTTCAGTATATAGAGTTTAAATATTTATGTGCAAAAGTAATTTAGCTATAAGCCTGTTTCCTGTTTTAAACCAGATGCTGTTGCATAAACTAAAACTATTTAAGAAAAGGTCTAGAATGATAAGGGATTTAATTTGTAAATGTCCCCTGTACATAGTGTCAAAGGACAACCCTGTGGGATTAAAAAAGCAATTGTCTAGTCTTGTGTCTGCCTCAGCCTTGATGCTGAGATGTATAACTCATTTCTGTGCATTTACACAGTGGCACTTTTAATACAAAGAATAATTTGCATTTACAATAGATATATTTCCCTGAAAATCATTATATTTATACTTTCCCCTTGGAAATCTTGGGGTGTTTTTTTGTTTTGTTGTTGTTTGGTTGGTTGGGTTGTTTGTTTTTGCACATGGGAGTTTAAACTATAAACAAGAAGGAAAGAAGAATGAGAAGCAGCAAGATATTTAATCAATGATTAGAACATTTTTTGCAGCTCTCAGCTCCTGGCAGGTACTCTGGTAAAGAATAAAAAAAGAGTGAATCATGACCATAAAATGGGCAGGTCCTTAGAAGGCTGGAGTCTGCTATATGATATTAAATTGGAAGAGGTTAAACCTCCTCATAAAAATATAGGCCATATTTCAAATGCACAGAATTTAGCCTTAATATAGAATTTGGCCTTAAAATAATGCAAAACCTGTCACTAAACAAAATTAAAACCAGCTTTTTCAGCCATCTGTATTTCAGTATTTCTCTTGAATTGGGACAAAAATACCTTAAAATAAAAACAACTGTGAGGTAGGGCACAACTCAAACCTGCAAATTATCTACAACAGACAAAACCACTCCATTTCCCATAGTTGTATGTAGACTCTGATAATATTTCTTTTCAACTACAATTAACTGCAACGGGTGTTAAGAAAGACAACAAGCTCAAACAAGGGAATATGTACCATGTGGGAATATGACACTATGATATCAAGACACTGCCTTATCAGCTACTTATCCTTTTTTTCCTCAAAAATACAAGAGTTTGACCCTTACAGCTTCCTATTCTCCACATTCTGCAGTTGGTTCAGGAATGACCCATTTTTAACAGGAAGGTCCAGATGCACTCCTCACTTGCCATCCAGACAACCACAGGCAATAAGGTGCTTTGCATGTGCACTACTGGAAGAAAACAAAGCACAGGCTTGCCCTGGTTTGTACCATGAGATTTTCTCATACCTTACCACAAACTCATATGCCTATAATCTTGGATGACCTACAAGTGTTCCCTTTTGTAAGTGTCACACAGACCTCCCACCTGAGAGAGGGAAGTAGGAGTGCAGTTCAGTTTCAGTTCTTGTGTATTTGTAAATCTTCCCTGAACTTAGATGTTGTTTCTAGTACAGTACTGCATGCACTGACCAGCAGTCACTCCACTAACATCTACCACTACTGCCATACCTGGCCTGCTGACATGCTGAAACCAAACTGATTTGCAATGCACCAGCTGTGCCTGAAGGCAGAAGTGCAGTCTTGCTCCTCTGACCATGATGTTGGTTCCTCGGAAAATTTGCTCTGTCATGGAAGACAGAAGAGGTTGCTCACATAGTTTCATGTAGAAACTCTGCAGCCATTTCTAGCCATCCTGTACGTATACAGAATAGCAAGTCTGTTATCAACACAACTGTTTAGGATGATGAAAATCAAGTGACCTTTGTGTCCTCCCTTCTGCAACTGGTCACATCTCCATACCATAAGCATCTCCAAACAACTCACTGAAAATCTATTCTGCTGTATAAATAACTCCTTTCAAAGCAGGAGCAATTAATTCAAAAGATCTGTGGCTTTCTCCTTCATTAGACTGAAACAAGAAGGCACAGGGTAAGACTTTCTCCAAAAAAGTGTGTTGACAAGCTCAGCCACTTCTGCAAATGCTTGTTTAGGTTGACAACCTCTCATTTGAATCAATTTTTAAGGCTACTGCTCTTGACAAAGTGCTAAGAAAATCCCAGAAATCATAGAGCCAAATAAGCCCCGGTTCAGTACCTATGGAGGTGGGGAGATGGTTGTAATTTTTTGCCTTTGCTTTTTCCATTGTAATTGGGACATGTAATACGTGACGTTCACCAACCTGAAATCTTGGAAGCAAATTGAATAACATGTGCCTGCCAAGATACAGTACAGTGTAGTGTTTATACATGTCATAGAAATGTGATTTATATAATTAAACCAATAGAAGCTTCTGTACACGGACAAGCCTTAATAAGTTTTCTCTCCAGACACAGCCTTCCAAATGAACATGACAGCCAGGAGAGCTCCTTGGCAGAGCAGAAAAGCTTTAGTACTTTTTTATTCAACTGCTTTACTATTTCACTCTCCACAAACACTGAAACAGCAGAAGGTGCAACATGCTCAAACCCCAAAGATAGCAGTTCATATATGATTTAATTTTAAAGCATTTTGAGACAGTATTCTTACTTATATAAATATTCTCATTTGCAGTGTGTGGAAGATTCATGCAATATTATTTCCTAGTATTCTGCAAGGGAAAAAAATCTTTCAATCAAAATAAGCAACAAAATTTTCTGCTAAAATTGTATGTTACAATTATTCACATTTACAAATAGGAAACCAAAGCTTGCAAGGACTCAGTCAGCTGCCCAATATCACAGAAGAAACGTGAAGATTCCTAAATCCTGATTTTGAGCCTGAGTAGAATGTTTTAACACCAATGACATCTTCTAGTCTTAAATATGTTGTGTCTTTTCAAACTAAGCACTCACATCTCAGTGAAGAGAAGGCCTGGTCAGTAGCAGATGTGGGAGAAAGGAAAAGGGGATTATGTTGAGCAGCAGCACAAACATTTGCTTTACCACAAAAAGCCAGAACATATGGGTAGGAGTTTAGAAAGATTTTTCAAATCTAAGGCTATAATAAAGGTCATAAACCAGCAAAACAGTACAGCTTTTCTTGACATTTCCATGCTAAAATACATTTTCCTTCCTTGGTCTGGATCAAGGCCTGTGGACTGTGATCCACTGCAAAAACAGACTGCACAGGACTTCACTAAGCAAAAAAGTATATCCAGAGGAAGTGAAAATAATGTGAAGAGCTCACACACCAGATTTGTTTTTGTTTATAGACTATTTCCAAATTAAGAAATTCTTAGTGAAAATAAGTCTTATTTTTTCTAAAACACGGGGCTTCAGTACATACTGCTCCATGCCTTCTCACATATAAGGAGCATTTAACGACGCTTCACCATGATAAGACTCTGTCTTGCACTTCACTGAGTTTCTCAGTATTGAGCCTGCTTCTACAGAACTGCTGTTGAACAGTACAAATATTTAATCAACCACTAAACAGCGTTAGAAAGAAATATTTAGAGCCAATGTTTTCATTTTTGTTCTATAGCCCTGAAGAAACATGGAGACACTTGTATCTGCAGCATCCTTCATTTTGATGCAATTTAAATTCTCAGAACTTACTCTTGCAAGCGGGGGAAGATTTAAGGACTAGACTCCAAGATTTTACAAGTTGCAATAAAAAAGATTATTTTCTGTCTTTTATTCAGACAAAGGTCTATTAAATGCAGTGGTGAGTATACTTTTTTCAAATAATGTTGGCAATAGACATTTCAACTGACTATAGTTTGCTTTTATGCATGTATTAATTTGAAATATCGGAAAGAACGAATACAAAATGAAAAAGCATGTAACGAAGTGATTACATGCTTTGAAAAAGGACTCTGCATTTTAGTCATTATGTCAACAAGTCTTATGCATTTGAAAATCAGAACATCCTTATCACAGAACAGCAATTTGATTTTGATTTAAATAATATTCCTCTTCATAT
>VZTB01016677.1:111931-128287 GCA_013397245.1 Thryothorus ludovicianus | reverse complement strand
TTTTCTGAGTGCAATGGCTGGTAAAAAGGATCTGATATCAAATGATTATTTGGAGCAATTATGTTAAAACTAACAAAAATCTGTTTCTACTATTGGTGGATAGCAAGGGTGCAACTTTTTTGCCAAAATAGATTTAGGATAGCTTCTACAAAATTATTTCTTTATTTGGGATTCAAATTTTCTTATTTACCAAAAAATATTGCATCTTTCACATGGGATGAAAAGACAGAGTAAGCAACAACAACAACAATAATAATAATAATAATAATAATAATANGGGAGCTGAAGATGTGCAGCATCACATTGGACAGCACTTGCTACTGCCAGTAATAATAATAATAATAATAATAATAATAATAATAATAATAATAATAATAATAATAATAACAACAACAACAACCCATATTTTTTATGTTCCAGAGCTTAAAATATCAAAACATCATTGTGAACTTTATAAATTTCAATTTGACTCTATTATCTTCCTGCTGCCAGGCTCTCCATCACTCCCATGGCTTCCTTCAGAAAAAACATCTTCCCTTACACCTTATGCTATTGCGCCAATATGGAAAGAAATTACATAGATCTCCAAACTCTTTAATTGAAATATTTGGAGGAGGAGTAATAAGACTATACTTTGACAATCTAGCTTTCAGTGCAGACACAACCTCAAAAATTAAGATTCCTTTGCTGTTTGTCTGTCTTTCACTACAATCAGTTAGGGGGTATTTTAACTTTTGTCTCTTTTTTCAGTCAGCAACAGTAAAAAATTCAAAGCAAACATACTGAAAAATAGCTATTATCAGTATAGACCAATGACAATTTTCCTCAGTACAAATGAAATATTATTGCCATACATCATTGGACATAGTTTAGTTTCTGATTTGATAGTAAGAGGCATCCATAGCATGTAATCTTGTAAGAATATTATATAATTCAAAGTCCTCCAAATTTTCAAGATCACATTTTGGCCCCTGTTTCTATTTTTTTTTAATTGCTCACTTTAATTTTTTCCTTTATCTGCAAAAAGAGCAAAAGAATTAAAACGGTCATTTAGTACAATCCAGTTTTCATTAAAATCATTGTATAATTAAAATTCTTAAAAAGCTTTAAAAATAATTTAATGGACTCAAAATGACTATCTAAATAAAATCAACATTTTAAAGAGAAAATAATGCATTACTGCAAATCTTTAGAAAAGATCTGTAAGAAACCTAAAGGAGACCTTCTGCAACAACTTACATTATTTTTTTCTTACATACAAAACATGACATATCTACTTTCTATTTACATGCACTTACAAAAATGATTCCACAGAGATTTCTGGGATTTAATTAGGAGTTAGCATCCCTAAGAATAAGGACTGCACAAAGTCAGCTTATAGCATATAAAAGTAATAAGGAGATCAGGTGACATTAGGAAAGATTTTATGCTTGCAAGATTTGATAATTTTAAATGCCACACAATCAAAAAGATCAAGAACATTTAGAAGTCTAAAGGAACAACTCCATCCAGTGAAGAAGAGATACAAATGGTAAGGAAGTCAGATTAGTCAGATTATTAAGGTAAAGCATGTAAATTTAATTGTCTCAGGAGAATTACTTTTGTTTTGAAGAAAACCATACATCTTTCCCTTTCAAAATGGCAGACTCAATCCACCTCCTGAATAAAATTTCCAATCTCAACATGGCAATGCTATTTACTAGACTTTTCAAGGAGAATTCTAATATGTACAGAAAGGCAGCATCATTATTCAAGTTGACATGAGCTCCCTAGATAGACTTTTTAATTAACCAGATAAAGCAGTGTAGGAGCAGTTTCATCCTGATGTTGTAGCTCAGGATGAGCTTCTCAGTGATCTGATGTGACAAATGACTTACTAATTTTACCTTACACCCACATTCAAAAGTATTGAAAAAAGCCATAGCACCTTAAATGGAGAGGACATATAATTTTGAAAAAATTATTGAAAAATCAGAAGTCGAGATTTTTATAATCAGATAAGTAAAATATAACACAGACCAATTAATATACTTGGATGTAGCTTACATACGTCTCTGAAGAAGAAGGATCAGGATTCAAGGGAGATATTCCCAATAAGACTTCTCTAAGGCTTTAAAACTGGAACCTGAGCTTCAGTCTCTGTATTGCCCTCTGTGCTAACTCTGGTGTACTTGAGGAGGTATTGGTGACCTCAGGGCACAAGAGAATCACAGAAACTGCCTTTATCCCCCAGAGACCTACAAAGTGTATGGCCATCCTTCCTATCTGCTTTTACAGGTGAGCCATTAGGAATGGGGAAGACAAGCAACACCTTCATTGCATGAGAATAACATGTTTCCAGTAGAACAAATCAATGACATGAAATAAATGACATTATACATTATTTTTCTTTCTATCAAGACTAGAATGAACAGTGGCCAGCTCAAACTGTAACTTCACCAAGACCTAAGGGACGATGTGCGGCCTCTCACTGAAAGGATGGGCCCCTCCATTGGCAAATAAGCTTTTTCATTCAAAACAACACACTGGATCATATTTGCTAAATGCTAAATATTTAGATTTGAAAAAGGCTTTGAATGGTGAAACGTCTTCTTACGAAATAATGCATTTTCTCAGAGGAGTCACCTCACAATGACTCATGCAACACATTCAGAGCAGACTAATGTTAGCTAGCAATTAAAATTAAATGCAAAATCTCCACCTTGTATAAAATAATTCAGCAGCTTATCAGGACACCTGAGAAAACAATACTTGTATTATTGCCTACCTTTCACTGGCTAGCAGTTCTCAGTCAGTGCCAGTTCAAGGCCATGAACCTACTCTCAGTATATACACCTGTTTGATGCCTGCACTACTGACACATTTCTGCTCTATTTATGATCCAGAGAGACAACAGTGTTCCACTGGCACAACACAATATTGATTATAATTCATAATTTCTGATTATAATATGAATTTTGATACATCATTCACAGACACATTCACCCTTTTACTTTCTTTCTCTGTTATTGACAAAAAAACCCCAAATGCTCAATAAAGAAAACCAGACAAACCAAGAAAGAGGAAGACCCTTAAGACCATCTTGGCATCATTCTTCGTTAGTTAGCAAATGCTTTTCTATTCTAGCACATAATCCTTCAGAAACTAGACTGGCCAGGAAACCTAATTATACGTGAATTTACATGAATTAAGCTTAGGTTTGAAAACAGAATATGAATAAGAAAGAAATTTTGAACAGTTTTTTCTTTAATATATAGTTATTAACTATATATTAACTGAAAACACAGTTACTGTTCTTGAAAAGCAAACTGTCTGGACACTGGTAACACAATAGTGAGGAAAATGACTTACTGTTTCTTGAGAGACCATGAAAATAGGACACAGATTTTAGAAACCATTGTTTACTCTGATTCCACCGCAGAGTCAAGGTATGTTGAGTACATGATATTAGGAAGTCATTCAGTCATTTTGCTTCATGATTATTCATTATATTATACTTAAGGTATTTTGTTGCTTATTTTCATTTTATTTGTTTGGACTAGCAGTGCGGCTAATTTTTTTTTTTTTTCCCTGAAACTATTTTATTAATTTTCAGATTCTCCCTGGTGCTCAGCCCAGCATTCCTCCTCTGGATCTACAAAACATTAATTTAAGGTAAACTAGAACTAGGAATACATCCCAGCATATTTGTGCAAAGCTTCAGAGGTGTTAGAAATGACCCTCAAATCTTCAAGCCTTTCATATGACGTTTCAGGAATGACCAAGATATGATGCACAGAAACTGAGGGGTTTTTTTTCAGTTGGAGCTAGGAAGTGCATATAAACACAAATTTTAAAACAGCTTGGTTACAGTATTTCTAGGCTTGGGTTTATATTTATTTCAAGCACCAGTTTCCACATTTGGCCAGAATTTCGATTGGAATGCTGTGAATGTAAGCTGATCAGAGAGAACTGAGACATGGAAGACCACAAAAGGTTTCCATTCTCATTTGCAGAATATTTCTCCCTTAATTTGCTGATTCCTGGAATCAGTACCTAAAATGTGAGTGAGCTCCCCGAAGGTGGGTAGGTTGAGCATCACTGCCATCTTCGGTACGCAGGAGGAATCGCTGGACTGACGGTCATTGAAACGAAACATGTTGAAATAACTCATTTAAATATAATCAGATGGTTGAAATTTGACAGCAGAATGGAACAGATTTTTCCACTGTTTGCAATGCTACAGAAACCAATAGACACAGCTTTTCTGTGCTGTATGCATATTTAAAAAAAATATTTGGAGATTGAAAATCCTTGCACAATAAATAGGAAAATTAAAATATCTCATATCACATTGCCAAATGATGGGGTAATAGACACAAACATATTGTTCTGTAAAAAACTGCTTTAAGAAGAAAAAGTATGAATTGATTCATTTAGTCAAACAGTTCTTGAACAGATGGTGTGATTAACAACTAGTATGTTAGCCATCTCAGGAGCTTACAGAAAAAGTAAACAAATGCCTTTAAAACATATCACTTTATTCCCCAAAAGGTATTTTCATTCACTTATTAAAAAATGTGAAAATCTATACATTTATGATAGAGGTATGAATATTTGGAATATACCAATCAGATATGTCTGGCAGCTAAAATTGTTTAAATTCTGCTTTTTAATGCAGACTTGAAAGCTTGCAAGTCTTGGATTTCACTGGCTGAACTTTCACACTGATTACAATGCACCAATTTATAGAGAAAAAGGTAGAGGAATGAAAATTCATCATTCTAACTTTAATGAGTGATCTAGTACAAATGAATCAGTATTGTACGAGAAGTTATTCAAAATAGGCCTGATTTTCATGGAAGGAATGTGTTGCAGCATTTTAAGAGGCCAAAAGCTCTAAAAGCAGCCTTGGGAGTGAGGTTACACATGCACAGAAAATGCATGGATTTTTTTCACCACCAGCAGGAGGTGGAACCAAGAAAATACTGGCTTGTGCTGTGCTTTAACAACTCTCGGGTGTTCACAACAGTCAGTATAAATGAGAGCAAACTTATCCCCACTCAGCTGGACAGGACTTGGAAGATCTTCCTGCACTGTGTTTGTGGGAAGTGTCTCAGACAGTTGTTATATGTGACCTTTCTCTTTAGATCAGTTTTCAGTAAAGACATTTTGAAATGGAATAAAAAAAGAAAATAATTATACTAACAGTACTGAGGAGTGATACTAACAACATTGTGCAGCAGAATAGGAACAGAAACAGAATTTGTTCTCCTTATCATCTAGAAAATGCATCACTTGCATAATTGGTTGTACTCCACAACAAACCAGGAGCGAGGTCAGAGCCAAAGGCCATGGGACCTTGCCTATGTGCTGCTGAGACCAAGCAAGGCACTGCCCAGTAAATCAAACTCAGAGCTTATGCCATCACTCTGCTTTGTATAAAGCCTGAATAATTTGTTCTGCATTTGACCTCAATCTACCATTAATAAGTTCGACCTTAAAACTTGTACTTTTCTTCTTTGAGAAGAAAATTTCAATATGGCCCATAAACTTTATCTTGCAGCAGCATATCTTCCTTTCAGTAATGAAGTTCAGTTAGTCCATGGATGAAAAAGGAAGTTGACCATATTCTTCTGATGTCTCCATTGTTCATCAAGACACCACTTGGTTATGTTATTTATTTATTCATCTAGAAAAAGAGAATGTCAGTGTAATTAATAGAGAAAGTAAGTCATTGCCAGCCAGTTCAGTTTATATAAATCTGGCAAAGTCAGAGCCCATAACAAAATGATTCTTCTATCAGAAAAAGATAAAAAAAACTGAAGTAGTTACTAAAAATGTATTTACTTGTTTCTAATGTAGCTGACATGTAGGAGGGAAGCATATTATCAAAGCATCTGTAAAGACCTGTGTCTGGTAATATTGCCTAATTCTGGAAATACATATCTTAATCTAATATGTTATCTGCCGAAAAATGAGGTAATTCATTTAAAGCTTCCTTGTATTCTCTCACAGTCTTTTCCAAACATTTGAATCAGCCAGATTTGTTTCAGAAACAGCAATTCTGAAGAAATCTTTGCTGTATATAAATAGGACTGAAAATTTTTCAGAAAAGACCGAGACAGAAAGTATAGATCAGTGGACTGGATTGAACTTTCATTGTTTTAATTGTTTTCATTTTCACAGATTAATTGTAAAATAGCAACATGTAGTAAATACAGTACTGGCCAAGATGATGTTTCTAATTATGAGTGAAATGAGAACTTGCTACTTGTGTGATATAAAAGTGCTTGCCTAAATCTCTAAGTGCCCTCTTAAGAATAAACAATGAAATAACTGACACACCAAATGCAAAGCCTCACACAAATCTACTTTCACTGCTCCACCTTGCACATCAGTTACATGCAGAGATGAGGGGATGAAAAAAACCCATTTCAATACACTGGCACCCAAATGCACATAGTCATAGTTCAAGCAACATGTAAAGAAATCAGATGTTGGAGATGTAAAGTACCCTACCAGCCACCAATCTTATTAAGAAAATTTCCAGATAGGATGTTCTCAGTGGATCACAACTGCAATAGCTTAGGTAAGGAAGTGAGCAGCAAATAATCCATGGTTTTACATGTTAAAATACACAGAGCTGATCACTTGGTACAGGTCTAATACTCTGGTACACAGAGGTAAAATGTATTTTCACCCTAAGGTAGTCCCCAAGCCTCAGTGATGCCTTACTTTAAAATGAATCACACAACACAACATCTATTCTTCTTAGAGTATGTCAGCTCAAAACTGAAAATATTGTGGACTTGTGGCTTTGGGCATTACTATAACTTTCTGAGGTTTTAAAAGGTGGGGGAAAACTGACTGAGATTCATAAATTTTGAACTTATTTACCTAGTAAGGAAATCCAGAAGACAGAGATCTCTTTTGTAAGATACATTGAAACTAGATCATCTTTGAGGTCCCTTCCAACACAAATCAAACCATTCTGTGATTCTATGACACTGGAAGAAAAGAAAGAAGGGAAGTTACAGAAACTGGAAATAATAAAATTATTCATTTGAACTATAATGAATGAAACTTTACCTTTACTAGTCAGTCTTTCCCAGGCTTTCTTTTTAATCATTGAAAAATTTAAAAGCTTCCTTAGATGCTCTTTCTCAAGTTCAAATATGGCCAGTTTTCCTTCATCTTCTTTATCTCTATCTTGTAAGGGAATCTTGTTGAGTGACATTGCTAGAACATGTGTGTTTGGTGTTGAAATGTAGTTGATCTACCATTCCTTCAGGCTTCTGAGATGATAAAAAACCCAACAAAGCTGTAGGTACAGATTCAAGAGCAGTTGCAATTGCAAAATCTGCTCACACAAAATTCAGGATCACAGATGACTTTCCATCAGCTAGAAGCCATACTGGAGTTCAGTGACTCCCACACAACAGAGCACAGCAGATCCTGCTCTGGAAGAAAAGCAATGTATCTGCATCACCATGGCACTGAGCTGCAGCCAGGGCTTACTCTTGGGAGTCAAAAATTTCACTGAAGTACAAAATCCTGCTAAAGCAGCTGGCCAGCTTGTAGGCTGGTCAGCACTAGCTCGGGGGGTCTGTACTGTATTTAATTGCAGAGTGCAGACATTCCCTGAAGAACCTGCCTTCCCTTCACTTTCAGTCCTTTCAACTTAAATCTTTGAACATAGCTGTACAGACACTGGCATCCATTGAATCATCCAATGCGAAGAGCTGCCCTGTCTGATTATGCAGTCTCCAGATATGAAATGAACATAATAACACTAAGTGTTTTTTTTCTTAAGAGAATAGCATCTTCAAGGAAACTTGAATTAGCTATCTGTACTGTATACCTGTAGTTCCTGATGAAATAATGGAGAACTTGGCAGTGAAACCACTGTAACATCTCCAGTAGTAAAAAAAAAGCAAGATTGCCCAATGACAAAAATACAGCATGATTGACACTCGACAAGTAATTCTATGTCACCACTATTATTGACCAAATGCTGCTTAAATACCTAAAGTAAGACACAGCTTTTATGAAGACATGGAGCATGTCAAATTCTCATATACAGGAGAGCATTATTATTACTCCAGACACATCAGTGTTTATTTTGGGAAGGACTGTAAAGACTGCTACTACAATTGAAAAAAGCACCAGTGAAAAATGCAAAAAGAGCAACCCATTCTTTCAGATAAATATTCTCAATGTGTACACAGATAAATATTCTCAATAGATATTCTCAATATGATCAATATGTTTCTCAAGGCATAAGCCCAGTCTAAAAATTAGAAGCGATTGATTGCACCACTTCTAGGGCAACATCAAAATCAATCTGTGGGAGAAGGATATAAATTTAACTACCTATGGAAAGTTTGACATTCACATCAAACTAAGGAAAATGCAAAAATTTTAAAGTTAATGCTGTAAAGTTGTTGCTGTAAAACCAGCACTTTGAAAAGCATTGGAAAGTCAGATGGACACCCTACTGTGGCTTTCTGTGATTCAAGATCTTTGTGTCAGCAACTTTGTACGCCCTGGACACTTTTGAAGAGGAATGGAAGTGCTTCAGTGACATTGTCTACACAGCTTTGAACACCCACACTTCTTTGAAAACATTGGACTTAACACTTTGGAAACATCAAGACTAAAGCAACAAAAATGTAGGAGAAACAAAGAAATGAGAAACATTGTCCAGACATTTAACTTGGGTGGTGCAAGGTGTTTTAGCAGAACTGGTCAGGGCAAGGCCTGGTGCAAGTGATGACCATGGCTCCCATCAGATTGCCGCAGAAAATTTGCAGAATGGTTCTGCAGCTGCCCCTGAGAATGTCAGAGCTCTTCTGAGAGCTGACTCCTGCCCAGTATGTTCTCTGCCACTGTATGATTTAGATCTTCATATAAAAGATTTTGTTTTCTCATCCTGTTCTCCAGATACCACATGACTGATTTCAAAAAAAGCATCTTAATTCTCCAGTCTTATCAACTGGAAGAGAAGGAAGAAGACATTCAGTTTTGGCATTTTTCCATGCTTGCCATTCTCTCACATGGTAGCAGTCAAATGTGTTGCAATGGAATAATCTGTATCCATGCATTAACCAGTGGTGCAATCATTCTCTTAAAAGAGGCTGGCACAGGTTGCTTTCACTCCACAAACATCCTTTTAAAGTACCTTAATCTAGGTAGAATTACAGCTTAAGTGCCTTCTACCAATATTGATAGCATTGCCTGTAACTGATAACCCTCCCTATCTCTAAATCTCTGTAGACATCACATTATAATGCTTCATTCTTGCCAACGTTTGCTCTTGCTACATTTTTTCAAGCTAGCAATCATCACACTCTGTTGGGATAAGAACCAAGGATATTTGATTTATTCAATAATTCATAAAGAAAAAAGTTCTAATCCAAAGCAAACTTTAGGTTTTCTATATTTACCCTTAATCTCTCACTTACACTGGCAGGAAATAGGTATATTTATGCCGTCAGAAAACAGCAATGTCAAAGCAGAGCTCAGATGATACAGTTGGTGTCTTTACAATTGCTTTTATACTGCTGTTTTAAAAGTTGGCTGATCCATTGTTTGTATCATTGCTTTGATGCAGTGAATGATCAAGACCTTGCTGTTACAGCCAAGGAATACACTCCACAGAAGCACATTGTCACATTAGAACTGTGTCAATTTGCCCCCTTCCAAGGAGATGACCAAACACATTCAACTCTTCCATGGTATTTTACAATGGGTAAGTTATAAAGACCAAACCATTTTTGTTGTGCACTGCAGCTCGTTAGGCACTTCAGAGATCTAAAAATATTTTTTTTTACAGCAGCTGTTATATTTTACATATTTTTTAAAAGAATTGTGTGTGTAAGTAACATAGTCAAATGAAAAACATATGTCCACAGTTAATAGTATACAAAAAGAGCACTATGTATATCACTGAGAAATGAATAACATAAGCTTTGGTTATTGGCTTAAATGAATACTTTACAATCATTTTCCCCCATAAAAGGTGTGAACTCTGAGGGAGGGGGGGAGTACTGCTGGGAATGGTGCCCTCTCTCATCTTAAAATGTGTGAGAATCCAAACAGATTATTTATATGCAGCTTCTTGTATTGATTACATTATGCTACATACTGTGCGATTCAATAGGACTCCTAAAAATATATTTTATATGAGCTTATGGTTTGTAATGGCAGAATAGCAAAAGGTTCAGCTCTCACCATAATCTGAAGGCTCAGAATTTACACTCTAATTCTTGACAGCTCAGAAGGAAGGGTTTACAGCACACACTAGCACACACATGTATGTGGGGCTCTGCCCTGAAGGTCCTTTGCTAACCAAGACAAAATACTGCCAAGATTTAAGTCACTGATCTACCAGATATTCCAACTATACAAAAGGAGAATTTAAATTATGAATAAAATGGACAAATAGGGATGACTGAAGAAAGGAAAGTATTTTATTCTGTTGGTTTTCAGTGCCGTGTAAAGGATTTGCAGAACTAACAGTGGCTTCGTGGGCCAGCAAACACTGGGTCCATCATCTCTGTAGAAAGGCCTCTCCACTGTACCTATACTGGTAGGGGGGAGGATCTCACAATTTCTTCAGCGAAAGACAGGAAGAATCACTAGAGGGCTCCCAAACTATTTAAAGGGACATTCTCCTTCCTGTAATGGGCATAGGATAACATGAGTTAAAGAAAAGACTTCAAGGATTCTCTTTTTACTTCTCTCGTTGGCTCAAATATTCTGTCTTTGTGTTCAAATTCACTCTTTCTGGAGGAGAGACTGCAAAAATCACTTTGAGGGTGATATAAAGTAGGAGGGGGGAAGCTTTCAGATAGATTTAACAACTGGAGGATTGGCACTGCTGTCATTGGCTGAGCAGAGAGACAGAAATGAGAAATGTGACAAGGAATCGAAGTAGAAAATGTAGCTGAAGGCTGAATTTATACAGCTTGCAAAGAAAAGACAACATTCTGTGGGATGAGACCACCATAATTTGATAAACTGTCCTATTTCTAAGCCACTTTCCACCCACTAAATTCAAGTACCTCGGTTTTCTTCTGCAATTTTTGGGGAGTCAAGACATCTCTAACAAATACACATTTGCTCATACTTACATGTGTGTGTATAAATACACACATATACATATATACATGTGTATCCAGTCATATTCAAAAGTGGTCTTTCAGGGAGTCCATCCAGTGATCTTTAGAGACATCATCATATTATAGATAGGACAAAAAACTCCTGGTATAAAAAGGAATTACCTAAAATTATTTCTTCACTGACATGGCCTGTCACTTATTCCCTGCCAAGTCCCTTGGGTAGAGGAGACTTTGCTTCCTAAAGAGAAACACCTTTTTCCCTGTGATTTATCAGCAAGAAAACACAAGTAAGATTTCTTCCAATGCTCCAAATAACTAGTGCTTTTCTTTTTTATGTGCCATGTTGAGGTTGCTGCAGTATAGGTTCTTTTGACTTACAAGAATTTTGCCCAAATTATCAGTTATTTTAAATGAAGGTTGAAAAACCACCTATGTCTTTGGACTCTGACACCCGCTAAGACAAAAAGGCAAACAGCTTCCTGTAAAATAAAGAGAAAGAATAAACTATCTCCTGTATGTGAGTTAACTGGGCAGGAAGGCTTTAATGGTTTTGACATGTTCTGTTATGATTTTAGGAGATGAAGTGAGGAAATGGAATTTTTGTCTGTTATTACATAACTCTCATTATTCCAGACATACCCATTCTGGAAAGATAAAAGCCCTCTGAGAGTCTCAGCTTTCTGTGGCTGTGGTCTCTTCACAGGCTTGTTCCTCTAGGCTAGAGTTGAGTGAAATTATCCTTATCAGCAGTTCAGTTTTGCTTGGCTTTTTTTAAAGTCCCAAATTGATTTCTAACTGGTAGGTTTTGCCATCAGTATTTAAACAATTCCTTATAAAAAGTTCTGAGAGAGGAAGGAAAGTCTGAAACTATCAGATTTCTGTTGCAGTGAAAAAACAACATAATGATAAGCAGATATAAAAGATTAATGAGCTGTTTAAAAGTCTAGAAATGACATCTGAAAGCAGCAAATTTTTCGTTGATTCTGAGGTTGTTCCTTGAGCCTTTCTACTTTTGGACATTCTGTGGGCTCCAGCAGTATTCTTCAAAGTCATTGTTTAAGAGGAATGAAGCATTAGCACGTATCAAGTAAGTTCAACGGTAATGAAGTGGCGCTGTAATGCATTGGATCTGGTAAATTTTAAAAGGAATGGAACACTATTAGTATTAAAGTGGTCATAATTATATTTTGCAGTTAGTGCTGAGGAAGAATTCACATCTGTCTTTGGTACCACTGTTTCAGGCTATCTAAATGCAGACTACCTGAGATAACTGCATTCTAATTTTCTCCTAAATTTCCTTGAAACTCTACAACATCCTGCACTGGTTTTTATCAGTTTGACAACACTAATTTCACTTTCTTTTTTTCTAGTTCTGCTGTCAGTATGTAAATTCTACTAAAGACACGATTCCTGACTTGAAGTATAGGGGATGTAGACTATTACGTACCACAATGAGAGGACTAGGGGGGCAGAAAAATGTTTTATAAGTTATTATTTACTATCAGGAATTGCTTATTTTTACAGTTAGTATGCCTGTGAGAGTCATGCCTCTACTTTTCTTAGTATTATACTAAGAAAATACTACACTTATACCACATACTGTACTTATAATGGAGAGTGAAGAAATCAGCAAAGGTAAATAAAATATTCATCCAGTGCAGATAAAAATACAGAACTGTTTGTGTACACATTATGCCCTCTGCATCACTGTGCACTTCTGAATTGCAGCCTCCTATCACATACACTGTTTATTTCCACGCTGCAGCATCTATTGCATGATAAACTACAAGTAAACTACAAGTATCTTGAAGCATAGTTTTTTGTCCTTTGTACTCTAATGAAGAACACTGGTGATCTTGATAATAATGCTCTGTATTTAATGCTAAGTATTTAGCTGCTTAATTGTCTTGATTTATAGCCTGTGTTTGTTTTATGCATCTTTAAGTGACCAGAAATAATTCCGTATTAGCTTGTAAATATTAATTCAGAATATTACTTTCTAACTCTGTAATTCTAGTTGTTACATCTTTGTGTCAGTTGTCACTTGAGGTATTTGTCATCCAGTTACAGTGTATCTCTATAACCTTTAGGTTATTTCAAGAGCAGTTTCATTGCCACTGAAAAGGAAATTATTGACAATTCATAACCTGTTATAGTTCCTGCTCCACCTGCCATTTTCTTACTCCCTAGACTATTGTGAACTTAAAGAAGACTGCTTTTTAAAAATCTTTTACCATCTGCTGTATGCTGCTTAATGCTTGATATCCTGTTAGGGCTTTTTGAACCAATTTTTGCAGTCTAGTTCTATTTGCATTTTCCAAGCTGAGCCAAAAGACAATTAGACAGCAGACAATTTGTTGAGCCTCAGTCCTTCCCTACTGAGCTAGGAATGTGTTATGCTTAAGTATTCCAGGTAACTAGGGAGGCTTTTCTTCTTTCTAGTCATTGTCTGCCGTTGTTCAGGTCATTGCTGCATGATTCTGACATTTTGAAAATCTATACTTGTGCCATACTTAAAACTGTGTCCCCTAGTATTCATTCTTTTTTCTGTAAAACCATGCCACTGTTTTCTGAGACAATGTGCTACTATTTTCCTTAATTTTGTAACTACAATAACTCTTTCCCTATAGTGCCAAACTTATTTATTCCACTGGACTTTGAATCTCAGACTAGCCATATGCAATATTATTGTATGAAGTAGTTGTTCATGCCACCCCCAATTCATCCAAGCAATAGTAGAATATATGTCATACTGCAGTATTTCATTCCAAAGTGTCCTGCCGGATACACATCACAACAGTCAAGACACCATAGGGATCTGCTTTACAAGTGGGGATGGTTTAAGTTGAGGCAGTTTCAGCGTTTCGCACCCCTCTTTTTCTTGCTTCTCTTAGAGATTCCTACTCTGACTGCAGAGCTGGCTCCACTTCTCGCAAAGCAGTAGTTGAACTGCTAAAGTTTATTACACAAATGCCAAGCTCTTATTTGCAATTCTGTAGCTGTTACATCAGAGTCTGAACTGTTCCTGCAGTGTGGGTAGGGAACTACTGCAGCCATTCCAATATAAGATATCCCATCCTTGATCATGACTCAGTCCAAGCCTTTTCTGGGGAAGAAGTGTGTCTGCTAACACATTTCAACCAGCAAGAGAGCATAAATTTTCTTGAGGAAAGGCCACATAGATAAAGCAGAATATGGTTTTTTATAGTACCTCATAAAGGATCACTGCTGAATACTTGGAATACATGGAATCTTTTGGCTTGGAAATTTGAAAACTGACTTGATTACAATAGGTTTTGATTACCCAGTGCCAGAACTTTAAAGTCTCTGAGGCTCATATAAATTAAGAGGACACTATTCAGTTGAATATCAAGACACAACCCTCCATATTTTCTAATACTGATCTGTAGGTTTTCTACATGTAGGTTGTCCCTGTTACTTGAGTTCTCTTTGAGTGCAGTAGAAATAGACCATTACCTTGACTCTTCATCATCTGAGATGGACACCCCAGCGTTTTTACAGGAGCAGAACTATATACAGGAAAATGCATCTTCCAGTATGGTGCTTTCATTCCTCACCAGCCTGAATTGATGGACAATCACTGTAAGGTCAGGAACTTTTCTCTCAGTGAACCTACAGGCCTTTGGACGTACTGGTGTATGCATTGGGTATATGCTCTACATTTTAGCACAAAGATCAGTCTAGTCTGGAAACATAAACGCCTATATAACATCTAAAAACAGGAGAAAGTAACCAAAAAAAAAAAAAAAAGCCAAAACAAATCAATCAACTAAGCAAACAAACAAACAGACAAAAACAACAACAACAAAGGGAAATAAAAAACAAAATAAATACACTTACCATGGCAAATAACAAAATTTCCATGGCAGACCAGCAACCAAAACATAGAGTGTCTGTTCAGGGAATATTGTAAGGCTTGCAGCTGGGAATATGAGAACTGTACCTTGTTTGTTCTGACTAAACTCAAGGAAAATCTTTGCGTAATCATTGTAAATCAATGGGATTTAAAAAAAAAACAAAAACCCAAACATGATACTTATGGTCAGCTTCACATTCTAATAGAGAGATGCCAATGAGACCCAGAATACTGACAAGTCATTTTGGTTAGAAGTGTATTATCTAGTTGAGAGCTGCATAAATAATGGAATTTACAGATTGACACATGAATCACATAACAATAGACATAATTATTTTGTGTTGTCATAAACAATTTCAATTGTCCTAAACCAAAACATTTTGCTCTCTTTCAGGATTCTTCAACTTTAATGATTTTTTTAAATTAAAAAATAGACCGATTTTTAAGGGAAAACACTAAGATAAGAAATTCATTTTTAAAATTTGGAACACTTTAAAAACCCCACTCAGTTTTCTTCCTTTCCTTTGCCTTTTCTCCAACTGATTTTTTAAAGTGAAATTCCTTATTCAATTTAACTTATATTTACAAACAATCCTGTCATTCCCAAAATCATCTCAATGAGCTGCATTCAGCCAGCTTCTCACCTGCTCTGAGCTGGGTTAGATTAAAATGCTGGAAGTCAGCTATAAATCTCAGCCATTGCAATATGATGGAAGTGTTTTTGGCAAGTGGTGATAGTGTAGACATCGCCAATAAGTGCTTCAAACTGGACGCTTTGTCTCTTAAACCCCCATTAACACTCATCAGTATTTGATATTTATTTAGTAGCATTTCTTTCTTTCCAAAGTACCCGATCCAAAGCAAAAGGATTCTTTGCTTGACTTCTGTCTGATCAGGCCCCAACCTCCTGCTTCCTTTTGGAAAAATAGAAAGGCAGCATGAAAACAGTGTAAAATTTCTATTTTTTTCCTTGCCTTATCTTTGTTCTGTTGGGGTTTTTTTGTTGTTTTTTTTTAATGAAGCTAAATAATTTCTTCTCAAAGTCTGCCTTGTTCCTCTTCCATATGTTCCCTGCCTACGTAAATACCTTTAGCCTCTTTATTAATTCTTTCACAAATGTGTTTAGACCTCCTTCTCACTGTTCCTTTTTTTCTAGCAGGTTTTAATCTAATCTAATGGTACTCAGTAGCCGGTTCAGGTCCAGCGCAAGTTTGTGCCACTGTCCTGGCATTAGTGGAGCAATATAGCTTATTCTGGGTCTTGGTTTGACCCTCCCTTTCTCTACAGTTAACACTTTCTTTCTGCAGCTCTCCTCCCACTAAGGCTTGAATAATAAAACATGCTGCAAAGCAGTGGTGTTCCTGAGAGTTAGCA
>VZTB01016677.1:34209-105053 GCA_013397245.1 Thryothorus ludovicianus | reverse complement strand
CTGACAGATTTGATGTCGAGGTTTTCCGGCAATTCTGCTGTACTCGACCTTTGCACACATACATCCATTTGTTTAGTGCATGATATTAATTTTCAAAATGAATGCATTTGTTTCCAATAGCATTGCCTAAAATAGACTACAAATAAACAACAACGAAATCCCACAGTGAATAGGATAATCTATTTAACTGCTAACCTTTTCTGATGGTCCAGGTACCAGCACTTACCTGTGTTCCTTTATTACACCTCAGATTGTGAAGCAAAGAGGATTCATACCCACGCTCTCTGCTGTGCCCTCAAAGACTATTGAGCACCCACAGACAAGGCTGCAGTTAAGGGATAGCAAGGCCAACTTGAACAAAATTATCCTCTATACACTTCTGCTTTGGGATTGTGCCACTGCCCATAACTGAGAGCAATAACAGCTGAGGGTAAGGGACAATGCTAAGTTAGAGCACAGCACACTCCCAGAATATGAAAATTAATCCCTGAACACTAATTTTCGGTATGAGGAGGATCTATTAGAGGAATTTCAAAGAAACTTTGAGTAAGGGGAGTCGCACAAAGATCTTTGTCATATGTTAAAAGTTCATTACTGCATTCTTACAGTAAGAAATAAATGGGAATCATTAAAGCTGGAATAGTTACAACAGACCTATTTTTTAGAAGATATTAGAAGATGATGCAAGGCATGGTATAAGCTTATTACTTATCAAGATACCATATCACTTACAAGACCCCATATGTTTCATTCATATGAGCAAAATCAGCAACTGGTTGAGACTAAAACACAAGCATCTCACAGACTTTACCAATTTTGCAATAGTTATTTGAAACAAATATTAAAGGATCATAGGTTCTGAGACCTGATGCTTCTCTTCACAAAGAGTCCCCTTTGTAACACAGTCACAGCATCATGAGCATAGAGGTCTACGGGTGGTAAGCAGCAACGCACTGCTCCAGATACAAGAATTATAAATCCAAGTGGCAAAAACCTCTTCAGCCCTCATTATCTGACTAACCTAATTTTTATATTGTGTTCCTTCAGCTCTGGAAACAACAGTGATAATTCTTTCTTTGTTAGTAGGAGTTCCCTCTGAGTTCAGCATCTATTCATGCTGGCTTGACTTTTCTCCTACTGCTTGTAGGGGAAATCTACTCTTTAAGAGGAGCATAACTGGTCACATTCCTGCGTAGGATAAACCTCATTTGGTCTCAGTGTTTGGGCCCTAAACTCTCTTATTCATTCTCTAGATCCTTTGTAAAAGCATTCACTTGGTGGAAAAGATGCTCATTTCACCTTTGGACCTTCTTGCTTGAGAGAGTGTTAGAATCAATAATCATAAATGAGGCCTTGGTACGCTTTCCTTTCTCTTTCATTCTAACTTGGCTGTAGCTTTTGTTTTCATTAAACATGCATCTAACTGTGACCATGCTATGCAGAATATTCTGGGCGGTAAGAAAAGAAATAAAAATACTCAAAAATCTCCTGATATTTACTCAGACACTTTGAAAAATGCCTCTATTCTGAATCCCGCACTAATTTTTTTCCAAGTTGTTTCACACGATTCAGCACAGTAAATGTAGTTTTCAGAATTGGATATTCATAATTCAAAATCCACAGTCACTCTTTGAGTGATTAAACTAATGAAATACTGACTACTGTGAGTTAATAGTATTCTTTGAACAGAAAAAGGCAGTTCTTAATGATTATAATAATCAAATATTTCCTAAAATGCCACAGGCAAATTTTTTCCACCTAATCACAAACTCTGACTAAAATTGTGTGAATATTAATGAGATCTTTATTCATTTTAGACAGTTTTCTAGAGAAAATACAAAGTAGAAACCTGGGAAAATTCTATAGAAATCTAAAACAAATTTGGATTATATTCAGGACAATGACCTATGTCAGCGTGATTTCATTACCTTCTAGAACCACAGCTTTCTGGCTTTGTCTCTCATTTTTAAAAGTATAAGTAGCCAATAATCAAAGAAAATAGCTGTGCAAGGTTGGCACCATCTGCCACTGTCATGAATATGCTTGGCTTTTTGTTTTCACTTCTGTCCTCTGAGTGAAATAAAGGAAACATGCATTTTACTTTTTTACATATGCAATGAGCTAGTCACCTTCTCCAGGCTGCTCCTTTATCTCCTACTTGATGAAAGAAACCAATGTAGGCAGTACAATATTGGCTAATACATGGCTGGCAGCATTTCTTGAAAGTTACTTTAACAATCACTTTTTGGTTACAGGCAGATTTACTATAATTACTGCTTTTCTGTACAATTTATGAATACGATTATGCAAAATCTCTCACTTTTGCTGTTATTGATAAACAATTATAGGAAAAAATATTTTGTACAAGAAAGACAGAACTGGTGATCTTCTGTTACATGTCATGCAAGAATGACATGTGGGTGGATGCTGCAGTTCTAACGTTGAAATATCTTTAATTAGAACTGTTGGGACTTTCCCTCTCATGTTTCATTTACAGTTTCTTCTTTCTTTTATCTTTTGTTGCTTTTTTTCCTTTTTTTCAACCAAGAGCTCTCAAATGTCAGTTTACATTCATTTCAAATTACTGAACTAGAGAGTTGCTGCCTTTTATCTTCTATTAGTATGATTATAATGTATGTTACAATTCACATTCCCTTCTATAAATATATATGCATTACTTATTATCAAAAAAGAATTATCAAAGTAAAAGCATTAAATAATTGTACTAAATTTTCTGAAAAGTAATATCCATTTCACCTTTAATTTAATATTAGTGGAGTCAGTGCTGCACTAAACATGAAACAAATATTGTCATATTAAGAGAAGAATTATGTCTAAAATAACAAAGATATTAATGAATTAAGATTACTTATATTATATAACTGCAGTAGGCACAGCCAATTATAAAAATTAGTTTTAAGGCTGTTAAAATATACATCAAGTCTACTGCTAACTGTTTTTTCTCAGAATGTTGCAAAGTATATTCAATACATTTATGCTACCAGGAATGTTTATTAAATAAACCATCAAACAGCACAAAGGCAAGTATACTCATATCAATTGTGTTTCTTCATAGAAAGTGCTGTTTAGTAGCTATTAAAGATTACAGTTTGAGACTAAATTTGAGGTTGATTCTGTGATGCCTTTAGTTCAGGTCCTGCAAAACTGCACACAGTGATTTAAAATTTCAATCCTCACAGTTTCTAGATTGCAGTGTAAGGTAAAATAATTCACATCCTTTTCTTTGTCTATCAGAGTGATGAATTGCATACTTCAAAATTTTAGTAACAACCACTTATCCATCCTAACAATGGAATATCCTTACAAAGACAACAGCATTTTGCAAAACAATTCATTTAGGAAACAGTCACATGACCTTTTTAACTGCCTTTAAGATAGCAATAAAATTGGCTCAGTCAGCCAGCCCTAATGAGGAAGAGAGAGAAAATATCAACCTTTTCCCTTTCCTCTATCTAATTATAAACAGCATTGTCAACTGACTCCAAGATCAACCGAATCCTAATTGACCTCAGACACTGCACAATAAAAGATAATAAGATCTGCCAAACTGAATGTTAAAAAAATAAACTGCAATCAGTATCTTAACTCTTCATTCTTCTTTAATTTTTTCTGCTTTTCACAATCACAGCTTTTTCTTTAAGAGTCATTTTTAGGCTGAAATTTACCAAAATTGGGCACATGCTAGAAAGTCTATATGCTGTGTCCCTGAAAAGGAGCAGTCAGTGAGATGGTAAAATTCAGTGGGAAATAAACAATGGTGACTGTGAAGCACGTAATTTAATATCTACCAGTGATTTATGGAATTATTAACTTTTCTTTGAAAACAGCATGCTTTTACCCAATCACCTAAGTTTTAGTAATATTTTCAAGAGCTTCTTCATGGACTGTGATCCTCCAAATATCTAAATGAATGTCTTAATTTCATATTGCTCTCCTGTGCTTAATATGAACTATTTAAACTACTAATATCAATGAGATGCATGACTTGGTCCTAAATCTTCACAAGGTTTTACAGTTGCAATGTTTTTAATATTAGTTAATGGAATTGCCATACACAGAATTTATACTGTTAAGTAGTTTATCTAGATTTCTAGCTACATAGATGGGGCACACAGCTTGATAGTTTTTGTTACATAATTGTATCTGCCAGAGCTATTCCAAGGACAAATTTATAAAGACTGATGCCTTTCTCAAATCTTACCTTACAGATGAAATCTTTAACACGGGTTGTATTCTGCACATATTCCCTATATTTATTTTAACCCATATATTTATACTTAATATAAATATCTGTCTCATACAAAATCAATCTTTCCATAAGAAAGTATCTAGAAAGGTTTTAAAAATGTAATCATCACCTCCCAATATTTTACTCAACACTTGCACCTAGCATCTCTCTTAATGCAGAATTCAATCAATCCAATCAGACCTTACATACTTGCAAGGTAAATATTGCATTAAGACATAGCTAAGTTTTGACAAACAGGCTTCTTGTTTTTAAGTCCAGACCTAAAAAAATGGCTTTTTCTAGTTCTGATCAGTAACTGACTAGCCCTGTCAAATTCAGAATTCCATGTGTTTTCATCTCTTAGCCTTCATTACTCACTGTTATTGTAATGATTTCAAATTTTATGTTGTTATCCTCTTACAATTTCATTTGTTGTGTTTTTCATCCATTACTACCTGAATCTCATTACATACATGGCACTCCAGGAATGCAAATCACCCTCCAGTAGGGACAATGCCTCTAATCTCAATTTGCATGATTATTCAGGTAATATGATGATGAGTTTATCTATGAGAAAATCAGGCTAAAGCAGTCACTTTTCTCTAGCCCTTGAAAGATGGAAAGGAGGGTGCTTACTTGAAGAAAAAAATACGGTAATAAGGAGGAAGACTCTAAGTTATTTCTAAGTTATTACCCCTTCAAAGTCTCCCTGAACGAGACACCTTCTCTAGATCTGTCATTTCAGAATTTAATTATTTTCAGAATTGCAAGAGCCCCAGAAGACTTGATTTGAATGCAGGTTATATTTTCACAGCAAATGAGACCATGTTTTGATAATACATTAAATATAGCAGCACTATTGGCTTAATACATTCACTTTTGGAAAAAAACGGGGAGATTTGCCTCATACTCCACAATCAAGGGATGGTTATGAAGCAGAAGCTGGTGATGGGAACTGGTGCAGTCAGAAATCAAACTGGTCTTAGTGCCCAAGGCAACCAGTGGTCAAGCCACAGTCTCAGTTGCAATAGTAATATGCATTGCTGTAATCTGCACTTCTTAGCCATGTCACATTACAGAAATGCAATGGCAAGGGTCCTATCCTTCAGCAGTAAACAAATTGCAAAATCTCTAGGGATTTTGGGTGGCTAACGAATACTATCACTTTTTCTACTGTGTTTTCACCATGATTATTAGGTCTGCAAAATTGCATCTATAGGAATAAGTACTCCTTTCATTTATGGCACAAATTCATATCCATCTTTCTGTTTCATTGAACTTGTGAATTGGTAGGGATTTCTAAATTTTAAAAAGTAGGCGAGAGTCCTAGTAATTATTACTTCAGGCAATAAGTGATCATTGACTATAATCGTGTATATTACTGCTAAGCAAATAAATAATAGCACAAAGAGAGGATTAATTCATCATGAAATCATAAAATGTGTATTTCTTGCATTAATTTATGTAAGAGAGAAGTTCCTTTAAAAATGCAGATATAAGCGTTTTTTAAATTAAGCACCCTTTTTAAAGCGTGCATTTTATATGGATCAAAATGTGTCTTGGTATTTTTAATCTCAGGCCAAGTGGTTAAAGATATTTTGACACAAATGTTTCAAGTGTGAAATCCTCCACATAATTTCTCAACAATCTCTTCTGAGTCTAAAAAAGTAAACCCCTTATTTCTATAATTTAAGATGTGCAATACTAAACTTTATAACAACAAAGTCATTATAGATGCAAAGATCTCTAGATAAATAGCAGCCACAGATACTAATGTCAGTACTACAAGCACAGCTAGTAAAATAATTTTATATGAAGATAAAGCTATTTATAAATTAAAATCTTAGGTTTCACCACATGACAGTTTGCACAAAAATCTTATGTAAGCCACCACTTTGTTTCTTTTTTCTTCCCCCTCTAACATGACATTCTTTGGCTTATTCTTTTGAAAACAACACTATAAAACAAATTATATGACATCATTTTTAGGTTACAGGCTATAGTCATGCATTTATATGAATTTCTAAAATTATATATATCAAATCATATCTAATCAGTCACACTGACTTTAAAATCAAGGTATTTTTTATTATTTTGGTTTTATTTTCCATTGCATTGTCTCTTCTAAAAAAATCTTGTGATGTACTTAATAATAATGGGAGAAGCATAACTGAAAGTGAAGACACTTTGTAGTTAAAACCAAGAGACTCAGAACAGAGAATTCTTTTTCTGTGTGCCTTCTCATAGTTCTGTAATGCCAAGTAAAATCACAGCTAAGCATCAGGTAAATCCAAGTTTCTAAATGCTTCCTTCCAAATGGGAGGATATATGTTATTCAACACTTTTTTTTAGTATGATGATTCTTTTCAGGTAGGATAAGGATTATAAGAAAAATGAATACCAGAATCAAATCCTAGCATCAGACAGAAAGGAATTTTAAGATAACAACCAAAAGAATGACTATGGGTATGTGAAACATTTGTTTGCAAGATACAATGGTGTTTTAAGCACATACCTAGTGCTTTCTCCACATGCTGAGTAACCAGGCTAATTAAAAAGCCCATACAGCTCTTGTTAAAATCTGTTCAAATTTTTGGAGCACCTGTTATAACAGAATGCCCACAGACTTGATAGTTTAGAGCCAAGACACCTGCTACCTTATGTCTCACAGTATGTTCAGTTTTATACTGATAGTGAAAAAGAAGTCCACTTTCTGACATTTAACAATCTCATAAATGATGAGAAATAAATTGCAAAATTTCGTAATTTAACCCTTGACTGTCACTTCTCTTTACCTATAATTTCCTGTGAGCAGGCAGTACGATGTATTTTTGGAACTATCTCATTTCTTTGTTGCTGAATTTATTGTATGTTATGCTACACTGAGCACAGTGTATAATTCTTGCCTTGCTTTGCTCCATACATTTTTAAGATATGGATAATATATAAGTAAATGTAGCTTATCTGAAAAGGGAATGTGCTTCACACCTGCAGTAAAATCCAGCTAGTCAGTATTTGTGCCTCCTTGAACCAGACTTTCTTCTCCACTACTGACCAAAAACTAAAACACACTAATTAAACAATAACATTTCTCTTCAAAACTTTGTTTAAATATGATTTAACAATATTAATAGAAATTAACCTCAGCACACAATTTTATTAATAAACATGTATAAGCCCTGATCTCTCAAGAGTGGAAGAATTTTTGGAATTCCAAAAAAAGGAAAGCTATTAACAAGCAATTACCAACAGGTGTAAATAAAAAGTAGGGAAATATTTTATTATTAAAAAAATCATCACAATAGCCTTGTGACAGCGACTCAGGCTTTGTCAATAATTATGTACATGACTAATTTTGCACATATGTAAATGGAGTGTATGAATATCTGCAGGATCATGACAGTTACCTTTTGTAGGTATCTGAGTCATGCTGGAATCACTTTCTGTAACTAATTGAAGTGGGAACAGGATTTCATCTGTGGATTCTACAAGAAACTGTTGTACTTATGTAGCCATAGCTACTGGTTTAATCAGGCTTTAGTATTTAGAAGGAAATTGGGAATGAAGAGACTTCATGAGCACATCTTGAAGTCAGCTTACTTTGCTATTCTGCAGTTTAGATCTATACAAATCTGGACTTACATCTTTTTTCATATAATAACATTTTAGATATACTTATGAACAGAAATACAAACCTTTCAGGTTCAGAACTACATTTTCTTGGATGAATATTTGAGACCTCATACACTAAGTACTAGATATCAAGCTAGTCCCATATTAGAATATACTACAAACTTGGACTAAAATGTGAAACAACACTCTTACAAAGCACTTTGTACACGGCTACTTTTGCTATTTAACATTTCTATATGAACACAAGTAATAATGAATAAAAATCTGATCCTCAAAGCATAACACAAAATATAATACACAAAAAAATACATGAAAGAACAGAAATTAAACAAAAATAACAGAGCAATAAACCAAATTTCATCAGCACATTTCCAAAGGTAGATTTCATCCACCCACAACATTTACAAGTGCACAGTGAATATTTTACCGAGAATAATCAACTATAACTTAAATAATTATTTTAATTTTTTAAGTATTTCTTTCTATTTCAAAACTCATTTTCACATGGTTTTTCTATGTATTTGAAGCATAAATGTTGTTGGTTTGCATATCCCATTTCCATTTAGAATTTATCTTAATTTAAGTCAGGAAAACTAATTGGTAACAGATATTAAAAGTTCTTGCAAGTGTTGTTAACTGCTAGTTGTGGAAATGGCATTTTGTCCTTATTCTGCCTATTGATTTGCCTTTGAGATAAAATACAGCAAGAAAGCAGGTGATAAGCCTTTGTTAATGCCTCTGGGATGAAATGCTGCAGCTACAGATACTGTTGACAAACAGATTTTGAATTAATTAGTTGTGCATAATTATCTGAGTTACCAAGTCTTAAAATTGAATGCAACTGGTCTTCATACATTTGTTTATATACCTCCTGCCAGCCATAAAAAATGTTTTTATTTTTTGAAAGATCATCAATTAAAAAAACTAATTTTAAATAAGGTAATAATAGAATAGTCTGGTAGAATGGCATATGGCAGAAGAAATATTCATTGCAGTTATTTTTGTTGAATTCCAGAGGCAAGCAGGACAGCTAGCTCTGCAAAATTGAGGTCACTCTGTTGGCAAATGAAAAGGTGGGCTCTGTGTTGTTAATTCTTTTAGTATATTTACATTGAAAAAATGAGACAGACTTTAGAAATGAAGGGAACTAACAGAAAGGTACTCTGTACTTTTTGACTCGGAAATAATAGATTTGAACCATTCTAGACTGAAGAAATTTTGAAATATTGAAACATTACAGCTATATCCTTCATACTGTTTTGAAAGGTTAAGTGTATGGGGATATTTTGAATTTATTTATTTTTCTGCTAAAACCTGACTCCAAAGATTGGGGTGACTTGCCAAAGCTTGGAATAGTTTAATATACACAACAAGTAGAGAAAGCTGTATTCTGTAACCATAATCTCCATTTAAAATTGCTTGTTCTTTTTTCTTTTTTTTTTTTATATTTGTGTATGTCAAAGACAAAATATGCAGAAAAGGAATCATTTATTCAAAAGGGTAGCACATAGGACATGAAGTTCTGACAGATATAAGCAAATTATATTATTTTAAATATTTAAGTTTTACTGGGCATATTGCAATTTATACAAATTACCTGTCCACTAATAACTAGGATTTAAATCCCATAAGCTGGAACAGCATTTCAGTCCAACTTCTTTGACATTTCAGAGAAGAAAAGTTTACTTGAGCATCATCAATCTCAAAAATTTCAAGGAACCATTGATACCAAAACCCATAAGAAGACTGACTTGTATTTAATATAAGTAAGCTCTGAACTTCTCTTCAACACTTTTTACTGAGTTTGAGCAATACATACGAAAAACAAATCAGGAAAGGAATCAGCATTACCTTCACACCTCATGTAAAATCAAAGAAAATCCTGTGATTTGTGACTAAAAATTTTGACAGAATATTTTATCCATTAAGAAACATAGTATTGGGCATACAGTTTTTCTGTGGATCACTTCCCGTCTCATCTCCTACTCTCAGTTTTTCTTTTCTGCTAATCTCATTAAATTTTCTTCTCCAGTTCTCAATTGCCCCACTTATTCCAGCTGCTGCTTCCCTTTTCATTCCATTTTTCCAGTATTTTCTTCCTAAATACTCACAATCATAGTAGGTGTTTTTTTCTGAACAAAAACATCATAAGAGAAATACACACTAAATACAAAGGAAATGTGCTGAGGGCAGTTGCACTATCTTACAACATAAATAGTAATTTTGTGGGGATGGTAGCCTGGTAATCATAAAAAGCCATGATGCCAGAATAAGCACAAACATAGATGATTTCTAAATTAAACAAATTGATGTCTAGATTAAGATGTATTCAAATATTTAAACCTGCCAGAATGTCTTTAAAGAACAGTGCCAAACACCAGACCTTATACTTAAAAATCTGCCCATATAACTTGACATAGTCCTCTACTGCATGAGCTATTTTCAGGATATTATTCTCTTCTGCCAAAAAGTGACCATAGTTTCCAAGCTTCACTTTCAAAAAAACTGGACTTTTTCAGTTTTCAGCAGGCACTATTAGGACACAGTGGTCCTGGTTACTTTGTCAAGTAGCAGAGTAGATTTGCAACTTAATGAGGGTGTTAGTATTTGTCGTTCGGTGAGACAAAAATGATGCATACTTGGTGCACTTTATGCTCTGTAAGTACAGAAACTGGACATTACATCAATGAGCTTTAATTGTAAAATTAAGAAAAGATTAGAAAAAATACACTGAAGTCCAGTATTTATAAAACATAGGTTGCAAATCATATTCAATTATTTTTATAAAAATATTTCACATTATAATATAGCTTAGCAGATCAAAAACATCCTATAATTCAGGGCATTCTTAGGTAGTTGTTTTGGTATTTTGCATTTATTTGCATACATAAAGGAAATGGCAATTATTGGCTATAGTTCATTTTCATGAAGTTGGTCTTTAAAATGTTAATAGCTTGAAGTGGTTAATATTTTTTCGTACGCTTTTGAAGTTGCCTGAAATGATTGTAATATGACTATATGTTGGCTCGATAAGAGTGACTTACTGATTTGTAAGATTCAATAAGAATTTTGTAAAAATATTTACCTGAACATACACATTTTCTGTCTTGGTATGTGGATACATAAGATTTTCTGCCCATGCCCACAGAATGCCTCCAGAACTATAAGCCCATGTACACGCATGGCAAGGCCTGGGCTGGATTTGATGTGCAAATGCAAACCACACACAGCAGCTCAAAGCTCCTAAAGACAAATACAAAGCCCAGTCTGAGTGCCCACATTCATTGGGCCAAATGGAGGAAGCAAAAAGATATGCAGAAGTTAGTTCAGTCAACCAGAAGACTCCAAGATGAGGAGCAGACAGAAATGAAATAGATCTAGGCAGGATGATTCCAGTTGGAATCAAGGCTAAAAGATTAGAAAGTCAAAGGTCAGATTCCAGGATCAGAACTGAAGGGAAATCAGAAATGAACCAAAAGAACATGTCTTTCTCTCTGGGAGCTTTTCTTTAGACCAGTTTCATTTCAGCTGACTCACTGTGAGGTTTAAGCACAGACATGATCCTGCTGACTACAAGTTTCTAGGAGCCAGCAAAGAAAATTAAAAGCAAGAACCCGACTTAAGACTAGGGACAAGAGCATTTCTTTTGGAGAAGACCTGCACATAGCTCCCTAATCTATAGGACTGCTTCTTTTTTTCAGTGTTTGTAGAGAAAAACACAGAACTAGAGTGTAAATTCTTGGGATGGTTAAGGAGTGAGAGAAAGAAAGGTTTCTTTGAGGAACTTTGAAATTTAGGAACTTTGAAGATCCAAACTTCTAACACCTCAAATGTAAAGATACACAGATTTTTAGACAACATTTCTCCATTGGCACTTACATAAGTGTGTTGTCCCATTCTTTGTTGTTTTACTTTCCAACGTGTCCCAGTGTCCCAGCTGTTGTGAGTGCCATTGGGAGATCTGCACTACAGTAAGAACATTTCCCCCAGTTTGCAGTACTTTGAGGTCTCCAAGAATTGAGCTGCCTAATAGATGCAATATGTTAGCATACACCTCTGAATCAGCAGCGATGTGCTGAGTCCTGAGGACTCGGGGCTGCTCTTTGGAGCTGCTCCTGGCTGCACAGGCTCTGGTGCCCAGCACGCGATGGCAGCAGCGTGCTCACTCAGGGCTGCCTGGGCAGAGGCAAACTGAGTGGGAGGGCAGTGGTTTCCTGGGACACTGAACGTTAGGCAAGGCCTCAGCACTTCCCTTCACATCTTCTGAGTCAGAACAAGAGAAGTGGTAAAAATAGGCATGTGGGAGGTGGGGAAAATGCATTATAGTTCTACTTTAATTGCAAATGGATCACTCAAGTCACAGTGCCTTTACAGATACACAATTTTGTATTGTGCAGAAAATAGCAATAGGAGGCTTAAGGAACCACAGAAAGTAGCAGTGCTAAATGTGGGGTAATCCTAAAATGGGTGGGTGTCAAATGTATCTACAGGATGTCAAGGGATTACAGTTTTTTAACAGAAATCATGATGGTCGTCAAGTTGTTCTTCTCTTCTGCTTTCTTCCTCCCTGGAGGTTACACTCACAGACACATAAAATAAAAAAACAAAATGCCCTCAACAAATTGATTAATTGTTTACAGTTCAACCTACTCTTGAGCTTCTATGTATCTGAAGATCATCAGAACTACGTTTAAAATAGATGTGTTTCCTATATTACGTTTTGAAGGGATCAAAACATGATCCCATGTCATTTGGGATTTTCTAAAAGAGGAGACAAGGTATCCAAGTTCTTTTGAAGTATACTGATGTCTCATCATTAAGCTATAGGCAAGGGTTTGCTCACAGTCGTTGAAGCTAAACTTGAATAAATTCTGCTCTAGAGCTATTGCATTGCAGGTGCAGGAGATTTCTCTCTTTACTTTGTAAAGTAGATCTAAAAGTCTACTTCTTCCCTTTGATATGAATATAAAATCTAAATAAAAACTGATTTGCACTGTGTATACAAAATAGAAGTTTGTTCATTGAGAGATGATGATATTCATCATTTGTATGTGCTGTAAGTAGAACATTGTAGTTCAGAGTGAATTGTTTACTACTGAAGAATTATCTATCTAAAATAAATCAAGAGCTCAAGTATGAAGCATTTAGCCAAAGGAAACGCAAAAGAAAAGGAAGATCAGGAGGAAGAAGTAGTTTTTACAGGGTCATATGAAAATTTTATCCTGGTGCTAGATGGCAATGAAAACTTTTCCTATTAAAAAAAAAAAAAGAGAGAGAGATTATTTATAGCCTGTGGTGACAGTGTGACTATCTAAGCTCTTGGTTTCTCACCATCACATCTCTAGCATGTATAAATATCTATAAAAAGTACCCACAAAATTCTGTTGGGCTACCTAACTGAATCTTCTTAAAGACAGACTGCTTTTTTATTCTGAAAACCTCACTGAAGTAAGAGCTACCAAGTAAAAAATATGGCCTTTGAACCCTGCAATGAATAAAAGCACTGTCAGACCTCCCTGCTGTCTTCTGAACAAAACTTACTTAAAGAGCAAGACTTGTTCAAGATGAGTACACAACTTCTACTTATTCAGTAGCTAATTCTCATAGTTTAGGGCCCAGGTCTCAGCTGGCATTCAATACAGAGCTAAATCTCACCTGAGTCACCTACACACACTGGATCCAGCTCTCCCTTAATCTGCCTCCAGAGGTATCCTCACTTTGATTTCTAATATGTGACCATTGTACAGTCATATCTCTGAAAGCCCCTGGAAGTGGAGCCCATGGGGATCTGTACCTGTGACAGACAGATCAGGGAAGTTTCTGTTTGTTGTGCTCTCAGAAAACTCTCTTGCCTAACCTGAACTTGTCAGAGTACACACCTACAGCTGAATGCAACGTAGACTTGTGACAAAATTTTCATAGCAAGTTCAAATAGCTGGTATTGTCACCAGTAATATTAAAATATTAATATACAGATAATAAATGTATATGGAATTGCAGCTCAGTTCAGAATTTAGAAATAAAAAGGACATCTTGAGGTATGTTTAAAAGTATGCCTGCCATATACTACACTTCAGGGAAATTGTGCTAATTGCTTAGCAAAGACATAGAATTGTTTCAGAGCCCTGGGTACATAAAATACCTGGGTTTTGCAATAGGATTATCTTTGTGAGATACAGAAATTAAAATAGTTTCAAGTATTTAACTCTACATGCTTAAAAGCATAACAACAAGTCAGAGTTGAGCCGTCTAGCAATACAAACAAGATCAGTGCATGGGACTGAAAGCCAAGGTCTGAGGGACATTTCTATTTTAAAACTCATTATTTGTTTAGCCCAAAGAATATGCTTAATGCTTCACAAAATGGAAAATAAAAGATGTTCCACTTTGAGATAGGCAACAGATAAACCCTGACTGCAGGAAACAGAACTGACAGAGAGATTTGAGGTACCACCTCTCTAATCTCGTATTCATTACACTTGGCAAAACTTATCTCAAAACCAATGTGAATTACACTTTTATAAAAATTACAAAATTACCCCTCTGCTTTATTACATGATTACTACTACAGTCCTTATCTCTGTCATGACAGTACACCAAAGGTCTCAGATTTTGAGGGCTCACTTACTGTAAAAATACACTGAAAACATTACTGACAGTCCTGAAAATTTTACTTTGATTTGAAGAAAATGTGAAGACAGGAAGACAGTAACAAAGAGTAATTTAATTAAGCAGAGAGAGGGGGAGTATGCATAAAGGTATCAGTACATAGCTTCTATTTTCAAATGACCATGCAGAATGTATATCTGTTTCTTGTAATTAATTTATTGTGATGGACAATACTTTTTTTGGACAACTTCTCTGGTTGTTTTTTATTGGGTTGTTTTTGTAGAGTTTTTTAGCTGCAGTTACTGTTTTAAGTCTTATTGATATAATGAGGTATGTTATTGCTCACTGCTTTTCATGTCTTATACATATACACTTCTAAATGTCTTGTACTCAAGGATAACCTCCATTTTTGAGGGAAAATTGTATTACAGTGCACAGAAAGTTTATTACAAAGGAGACATATGTAGGGATTTAATTCTTTTGTTTTCTATTTATTTTTTCTCTTAATTTAAAGGAAAATTAATTCAGACAGAATGTCTAGAGTTGATCTCTGGGTAGGGAAAAACATGATTATTATTCATGCAGCAGTGTTTATTTCCATCTGTCACCATAGCAGTTCTTTTAATAACTTATTATACAATTAGTTCAATAGCCTTTCTGCTCCTTTGCTACCACTTCAGCATGAAACTCTTTTATTCCTAAAATGTTTTCACTGTCCACATTATACAATCCATAAGTAAATCTGTTTTCAAGGTTTTATTAGTATGCTGCATGTATTTTCTGTGTAGTTTCTGAGATTAATCTCCTAAACACCTCTAGAAACTACATATACAAAACACATACATGGTGAATTGTAAGAGATGAAACCAAGGACTATTTCTGGAATCTATTTAAATAGTTCTTACATCTCAAATCAAAAATAAATTTTACACCTACAGAACTTTTCTGGAATTTTTCATGAGGACATGAGGGCTTCCATTCAGTCTTCAGGGAAGTGGCTGAGCTCCTTCAGATCAGCAGCTTTTGAAGGATTCACCAAGGGCAAACAGAATGCATAGGCCTTGTACTCCTTCACAACCCCACAGGCTGAACAGGAAGTTTTACAGCAAAGAAAGGACATACAGGATAAGTTTATATTTACAGAACCATTGCACCTGCCAAAACAAAACAACAACAACCAAACAAATGCCTGAAATGTTATTGGGAAAGGAAGGGAGAAGCTGGGAGTGGAAGGGAGAAAGAACACGAGACAAACAGCATCTCTGCAGAAAAGGATCTGGGAAGCTGCTGAGCAAGTGGAACATGAGCCAGCAGCTGTGCATTTGTGGTGATAAAGGCTGTATTAGAAAGGACATTTGGAAAAGCTACGTAGCATTGCTGCTCAGAGAAGTTGTGGAATGGCCGCTTTTTTTGAGATTTTTGGAACATAGATGGGTGAGTTCTTCATGAGCTGCATTTAACTTTGAAGTTGACTCTTTTTTGAGCATGAGATTGGGCTAAATAATCTTCAGAGGCCTCTTCTAACCTAAACAACCCTCTGATTGTAAGTATAATTCTAGAGAGGTGCATCTTTTCTCATCATCATATCTCAACTTTCTGGTTAAGTCTGCTTTGTCAATATTGCTGCCCCTAGAGGAGAAAATAGGAAGCTGAGAGTTGACTCTATCAGTTCTATTCTTAATTTCTAGCCCATGTCTCTCTAAAGATCTGATATCTAGAGAATACTTTCCTGAAAAATCTATATCACAGAATTACCAGGGGAAAAAAATGTATAAGAATGTCTTACCTAAGGAAAATTTTGTTATTTTTGTTTGCCTAAAATGGCAGGGGGTGGGGTAGTGGAATATATCTATTTCCTATTATATATTTCCCCTAAAAAATAGGGCGAGGTTGATATAAAGGTTCTAAATGATCACACTGTGAATGAGATTAATTTAAATATTTTTAAAACTTATAAATACAGAACATATGAGAAAGCAGTTGTGACTGTCATCTGATTTAAAAAAGAAAAAAGAAAAAGAGGCCAAGGGCACCCATGGCCTCTGGAGATGCAGATGAACAAATCCAATGAATAGATATTGACATTTCAATAGTTGCTATTTCAGTAAAAAATACAGAAACCTGTTAGTGAGTGTTGTACTGCTGCTTTTACTTCTCATTGTAAGGCTAAAAAACCATCCTTCTGCTGTTCTGAAACTTCAGTCTCTGAACAGGAAATGTAGCTAAAAGTTTTATATCCGTAGCAGAAATGAAAGCATCACACTACCAAAGAACATAGAGCTTTACAGTTTTACACCTGTAGTGACTGACTTCTGCAGTCCTGGAAGACTGGAAATTTATTAGAATTATTTGTTGTGTTTGGTATACTCCAGAAACAGTAATAGGCTTCCAAGTGATTCTGTGGATGGTCATCACTAAAGAAGACAGCTTCTCCTGAATTTACCCCTTCTCACTCAATGTTTGAGAAGCATCCTTGCTTGTCTGAAATGAAAGCTATGGGATAGGTATGGTGCTCTCCTCTTCTCTCTCTCACAGGTCAGAACATGACACTTAAAGCTGCAGCATATTGCTGCGAAGATATTTCTGTTTTGTTTAGTTCAAAACAATTCAAAACTCATGATCTGAAATTGAAATGTGTTAAGAGACAAGAGAGGAAAGAAACTCAAAAATAGGAATGCTGATAAAATATATGTCCAATGTTTCACTAAAAAGGCTTTCTTCCTGTTGTAAAAAGAAGATAGCCATGATTTTATGGGCAGCTGGTAGCCCATATGCCAGAACTACCAGATTTGAGTGAAGGAATTTGGACTAATCTAGGAAGTGAGCTATGGGAGAAATGGGGGGAGATCCTGTAGCATTTTATTATACCAAGTGAAATGTCAGGAAATGTAGCAATTTCAGCCTGACCTGAACACATCACTGGGAAAAAAGGGATCCTGACCATATGAAACTTGATTTTCACCAAACCATGTACGATTTTTCTTTTCACCCCTTTTGTCAGACACAGATTCTTTTCTTTATCATATGTTACAGGACTTCTGTTCTTTTTGCTCTTTCTGCGTTTGGGGTTTTTTTGTTGTTTGTTCTGTTTGTTTATCTGTTTGTTTGTGGATTTTGTATTCAACATGTTAGCGTCTTTTCCCATTTGAAATACAGAAACAAAGGTACTTAAGGCATGGCATTTGTGAACAAATAGGTTAGCTTCTTATAAAATCCATGGTTTGTAGTAAAACTTTTGAGTACTAATGATTATCTTTGTGCAAATATGTTTGAATTAAATGTTTTCTTGCTATTGCACCTCTTCCTGCAGAAGCTCTTTTCAGTATATACCCACAAACCTGACTTCTCACTGAAGTCACCAGCCTGTATTATAATGTGCATAGAAAGGTATCTGCAAATAACAAAGAAGTTCTCTAAATGTCAACATATAAAATGATAAGACAAATTGCTGTAATGAAGAGAAATTATAAACTGGTACCTAGATTTCTCTCTATAGAATAATTAATATTTAATAGATGAAACTGAAGCTTGATGAGTGTAAAAGAAATTATTTCAAAAGCAGCTTAGTCATCAAGAGATGGCACATAGCAGGTAAACTTATCACACAATAAATTTACCCCTTCATCAGATATCTCATGAAGTCAATCATTCTTGCTTGGACACTGATTTCCAGCACTGTGTTGATGGAGCCTTTTGTGTAGTCTTCACTCGTGCAAATCACAAAGCCTGATTTGCTGATCTGCCTGAGAGTTTCCCTGCTAGTACCAAAATTACAGGTTAGATGACAGCAATGATGGAGGAACTTGCTAAAAAATACCCATTTTTGAGAGGGTCAGAAAGCCAATAGCAAATAACGAACAGAATGTTCAGAATGTTTTCATTCCCTTGTGAATAAACCACAGAGCTTCCTTTCAAAGTATTCCCAGGTAAAGAACTTGTCATCATTGACACTGGTATACTGCATATAGGCAAAGAGAGCAGAAAATGTAGTAGGTATCAAGACAGAGTATGGTACAAAACAGGGATTATACCCATCTGCTGCTGCAGTATATTAAGTTAAAGAGTTTTCTAGAAAGAAACCAGAAGTGAAGATGAATAGACAGCTTCTGGTTTTGCTGTGAGGAAGTGGAATCTATGCACATTTCTGTGCACTAGATATGTTTAGGATATATTTGTACTGGAAACCATAAAGTCACCAAGTTTGTGTTTGATCTGCAAGCAAACAGGAACCTAATTAGAGTCAGATAATTCTTGGTTATCTGAATTGGAAGGAACATTTTAATGAGACAGCTAGAAACTATCATGGATACAAATGGCACTAGATTGTATACAGATCTGATAAACAGTGATGCTCTAAGCCAAGGTTCCTCTTTGGAGTGGCTGCGAATTTTAAAAGGGGCAAAGAAAAGGGCCAGAAAAGCATGAGACAGTCATGCTCTAGACCTTAGAAAGGAGTCAAAGCAGCTCCCTTGGGTAACTTGAAAGTCAGACAGAGAAACTATTAACAAACTGTCTATTGTTTATGCATAAAGAATGTACTGAAAAAGACTTTGTATTCCCTGACCAGAAAACAAAACAAAGAATCTGAAAACATTCTCAACTTCTTCATGTAATCATACAAGGTCTTGAAACACTGTCTGTCTACTTGGGTCAGGGAGCAATAATAAAGTATTTTGGTAAGAACTACCTGGCTTTGAGAAATTTAGAATACTTGTTCAAAGATTTTAAAAGAAAATTTTAATTTAAGACATTATAAAGCTTGGTAATATGAAACTCACTACAAAACACCTTAGCAAGACTGAGGTTATCTTAGCTCTGACGAAAAATCACACAGATTGTTGCCAAAAGGAAAGAAAGATAAACTGAGATTGCAAGTACTCCTCTGTCCATCTGGGGCTGGTGAAAAAGAGGAATGTAGAAAATGAGACAATGTAGACCAGGGTTGGTCATCTCTTAAGCAGAAGGCAAAATGTAACTCATTTAAAACCAAAACAAAACCTGCTCTCTCTCCTCGCTAGCTCGGCTTTGTTAATATTAGGCCAAAATCCAAAATTAAATCAACTTGCTTCTAGACCTGGCAAGTGTTTGACTGAACAATGTCAGGAGTTGAATCTGTAGTTCAAAGGGCAAGTTATATCCAAGCTGATGCCCACCAAACAGTATTTAATTTGTAGTCTTTGCCATCAATATTCCATGGAAAAGACTCAATGTGGAAGCGAGCTGACATGTGGAAATATTTTCAAAAGAATTTTTGCAGGAAGAAGTATGACAGGAAGAAAATCAAGAGTTCAAAACTATTTATGAAAATGTAATAAGAAAGACTTATGCAAATTTTTTGTCTAGATCACATATCTTTTTAGAAATTTTGAGTCTGTAAATACCTCGTTCCTGTACTTTGGGTAGGAATCCAGGTCTGTAGCTCACCAGATCCTCCTTGTCTTTTCAGAAGATGAACATAGTATTTGTCTTTTTGTCAGTCAGCAGGAATTTTCCCTAATAATCATGACTTTTGAAACAATTTTTTAGAGATGCCTTACACTGAGGAAAACCAACCAACTCCCTTAGCGATACCATGTAAATCCTGTGGTCTTAACACATGCCCAGTTTCTCAAGCTGATTCTGATTCAGATGTCTCTTGTGGGCAGTAACTTTCCCCATGAACTTTGGTGCTGGGAACAGAGATCTGTGAGGCCTGAGAGCAGACCTTGCCAAAGAAGATGGAAACAAAGAGATCCTTGGTGTCAGCCTTCATCCTCAGTATTAGCTTGCCTGTCCCATTCGTAGAGGGGAACTATTTTCTCAGGTCTTCCAGCTGTTGCCAGTGTACCCACACAAGTTTGCTCAGCTCTTGTTTGCTGCTCACATTCCTTTCAGTTTCAGCTCTAGCTCTAGCTCTGCTCTTCCTAATTCCATCCTTGCATGCCCAAGCAATTCTTCCATATTCCTTCTTGATAGCCTGTCCATGTTCAAGTCTACTGTACACTGTCCATTTGTGTTTGACATGTCAAGAGGAAATTATGAGAATAAGAATGGTAATTATATGACATTATGAATAACCAAGAGACAATCCAAGTTTTGAGATTGTATTGATGCAAAATCTGGTTAATCTGAGAATATGTTCTGCAGTTATAACTTCAGTATTCTGTGTGACTACTTATACTTTAATAACTCTGAGTTTCATCTAGAAGTTCACCATTGTCTCAATGGCCTAACACAAAGTCTTGAAATCCATTATGTAAGACAATTATTGGGAAAATGACAAATATGAAATTTTGTGAGCAATCAAGAAGCACCATCTGTAATATTCAGCTAAAAGCACACTATAAGAAAAAAATGTTGAGGTAGTATGTCTATTGTTTTGATATTCAAAAACATATGATGAATTCAAGTGCCAAACTAGGTATTTAATGAATCATGCTGTTTTATGATATGCACACAAAAATCATGAAAATTAAGGTCATAAGAGGACAGCACATTGAATAATTTCCAAAAATACCTTTTCTATTTAACACCATTTCAAATCTTTTTGTGCTTTTGTATTTTCCAACAGCCTATTTATATCCTTTGTATTATTCATGTAGGTATTATCTGAGACTTGCTTACTAGAAATGTATGCTTGCTTATCTTCAAGGATTAAGCAAGAAAAAAGTTAAAATAATAAGGAAATGAAACCTGAAGCACAAAGAAAAAAACCCAAGAAGAACTGAATAAGCTTAAGGTAAATGTCATTTTTCTAAATCAATCCTTCCCCCAAACCTCAAGTCAGTTTTTGTGTTCTAGAAGCCCTTTACTCAACTTTAGCCAATTGTTTGTTGGGTTGTTTTTAACATTACCCTACTGCTAAACACAGTCAGATGTCAAAATTAAATAGGAGTAGAGATAAGGAAGATAAAGAAATCTGCCAAAATAAGTAAATTTGGTAAAGTAAATAAATTTTGTAATATAATAATTGTATATTCATTACCCTTGCTGCCACGTCAACATTTGTAGGGCTCTCAAACATCAATAAAACGTAAATAGATGTTTGCTTTCAAATCAATTCATTTTTAAAACTTACCAGTTCAAACAACAAGAACAACAATTTGGTTTAAACCCCCATCTAGTATATTCTGAATGCTGAGTGGATTTAAAGGTTCAATATGAACATTACACTGATGTTGTGAAGGCAGTGAGATCAGATAGTGAAAAATTTGCACTACAGAGAAAAGGCAAAGATGGCCAGAGAAGTAATGAGAACCGAAGAAGTCCTCTCTTTACTTTCTATCACTTTTAGAAGCAGCTTCAACATATTCTCTTTTATTTTCCACAATCCGGTGTCCTTTGTTATTCCAATAGTCAAGAGCAAGAGAGTATCTTGGCCAACAGAGTTTGTCTTTTTACAACTGCAATCACTCTTTAGAAAGAATTTAAAACTGACAACAAAAAGAACACAGCTCCTTCAGATTGCTGGTTGAAAAATCAGAGAAGTTGAGTGGCTATACCATTCAAAGGCTAGGGTGTGTCTGAGGTACAAGAAGAAGAAAAGGAAGGAGTGGCTGAGTTAAAGAGAGTTGAAGTCTGGGCAAAAGCAGAGCAAAAACTGAGAAACTCCAGTAAGCCATGCAGAAACAGCAGAGGATGAAATCAGAAGGACCTACAAGCAATGGAAGTGATTCTAAGGGAAAAAGAGCAAACAAATATCAATGCATGCTGAAAGAAAGAAAGCTTTACCTAGCATTGCCCAACTCCGTTGGCAAAAAAATCCCAACATTAAGGGTACCCTTCTTAAGATGCTTTGCATATTAATTGGTCACCAAAGGCAGGAATAGAAATGAGAGCTGTATTTGTAATGTAACAAAATATTACTGTAACAGATTAAATAACTGCTATCTGACATCTCTCCATAATTAACCTTTTCCATTATACTATATATCCATATTAACCTCTCGTCAACTGGTGTTTTTTCCTATAGTGAGATATTATCCTCTTATTTCTTTTAATATAAAAGTGGCCAAGAGATTTGTTATCACTGTTTATTATCATTATTCCTAATGATATGATGAGGTATTACCCATGGCATTTTACTGCATGTCTGCTCAAGTACATTGGGATTTGCAGCAAGGTCCTGTTTAGACACTGAATGAACCCAACAGTCATGTTTAATAAGTCTTATGTTCTGTCAGAAAAAGCAGCTTATTACTAATGAGATGTATTATGTTATTTAAAACCCAAATAAAACTCTATTTCTCAAGTATGCATGCCTGGGGCACAAATCTGACAAACACTTAAGGAAGCAAAATGCTGTCCAAAGAGACAGTGATTAATAAAGACCAGTTGGGGGGAGTGTTGTTTCCATGTTCTAAAATACTGGCTTTGATATACTTATTTTTTGGAGTGACTCCAGTATGAGAAAACAGTGTAAGCATGCTAGGGAGAGCTTCAAGGAACCGAGGAACATTCACTGAGTCTCTGCCTACTGGCTGGAATGCTGACATCTTACATGGTATGTTGCTGGAAACAAGAAGAAAGCTTTGCTTAACTACCAAAGTGATGCCTGAGTGTCTTCAGTTTCTTTAGCTGGGGTAGAAGCATAAATAAGAATTATGTTGAACTAGAATTACATTTTGCATTTCATTTGCATAACATTTTAGCCTGGCTCCATATCATGGATATGGGCCTTACTCAAAGAGAATTTGTATCATTCAATTAATACCAGTTTTCACAAGCTACACTATAGAACAAAAACAACAATTGCTTTCATTCTCTGCTAGGATACTAGTGGTAAAACCTGGTATATACAATGATCTTACTCAGCTTTCTCACACCTTGGAACAGTCACATCTGCAGAACTGATTACCTTTAGTGCTTTTGTGACAATCATCTCCTTTTCCCTTACTTTCTTCCACAAAAGTAGAAGTTCCTGCATAGCAGAAATCCCTAATTGATTCAGAGATCCCAACAGTAACTAGCAATGGATTCCTAGGGAAGTGAGTTCTATGCACAGAAGATTCTCTGAGTAGTTTACTTCACCTTTCCTACTTATGCTCCATTTTATTTAAAGCTGATCTAAACACACCTGCCAGTTGTCCAGAAAACATAGTGAAGCTCCCACCCCAGAGGAGTCAGAATGCAGGAGAAATATTTTGGGAGAAATACCCAGTGAGTGTAATTACTGATAACAGTTACTTTCAGATTACTTCGATGTAAAAGGAAAAATTCCTACAGAAATTAATTGTATAGCAGTTACAAAAAAATTAACAAAGATTAAAAAAGGCTATATTCTACTTTAAAATTGTATGAATATCCATAACCTCTCCTATTTAATTCCTCTACAGCAAATTCCACTTAAAATTGTACATGAAGGTTTGTAACTTTGTGGTTTCTTCCTGTTTCCTAATTGCTTACAAACTATTCAAATATGTTTAGTTATATTTTTAGTCATTTTGAATGCAGATGTGATTTAGGCTTCTCCTTGAGATTGTCCTTTTTTTTTTGAAAGAATGCTGAATTTTACATTTATTTACCTTGTTATCTATAATCAGTATGATTGTATTGACTGATTTAAATATTTTATTGATAAGACAATAATTTTTAAAATAAAATAATTAAACTACATATTAATATTTGAATGGCTGGCTTTTCTCTTGACACAATGGAAAAGAAACAGAATAATTATGTCTTTGTAACACACTTGCTGTAGTCAAACATTTGGGTTATGAGTTAACAACACATTGTCTATAAGTGGCATTATAGTGAAAAAAAGGTTTAATAGTTAAGAAAGGGAATAAAATAATTCTTGATCCAGTCTGATATTGCCCAAAAGTAAGAAGGAGCTGACCTTTGGACTCAGGGAAAGCAGAAGGAAGAAGTTGTACCTCTTTTTCTGCTTTTCATTGTTCCCAAGTGAATGAATATTAATTGAGAAGTGCTGTTACATATTTTATGACATTCTGAGTACACGTTCTGAAATCCCATGAGGCCTTGTTTAAACACAAATTAATCCTAAACTACACTTAATTAGCATTGCTATAGTTGATTTTGCTGCTTCTGCTGCAAGGAAGAATACAATATCTTAGACTTTTGTTTTTTTTCAAATGTTAAAATATATGATGGAGGTGAAGAAGTGATTTCGGAGCTGAATGACTTCCTGGCAGGAGAGAATCTGACAGGATGGCATTTTACTAATTAAGAAGAGTGCTGGACTAACCAGATGGGAAAAATACATACTGAAACTTTTTTTCTTTCATTAGTTCTTTTTTTTTTTCCACAATACAATGTAGAAATAATCAAGGACAATGAAGGGCACACAAAGAAGAACTGGTAAGTAAGGAAATTAACTAGCATAAAATAAACCTACAGAAATCAGATAGTAACACATAATCCTGCTTTAATAAGATCAAAAATTAGGCAGGAATCAGAAGCCACTGATGTGAGCAAAACATTTCTATGCTTCAGACTCATCTCCGACATAAATGCACAGTGTGATTTCTGGCAAGTCAGTCAGGACTACATCTACACAGACATTTTAGCTCCTAAATCTAGTATTTAGATATCATCATGATCCTTGAAAAAAATAAATGAAGGAGTTTAAGAGATTTTCCATCTCCTTTAGAGAAAGAGGAGATAACACAAACCACCCTAATACTAGGGCTAAGAAATACACTTCAAAAAATCCCAACATGCTAAAAAACAATAAGAAAGTTTTTCTAAGTAAATTAAGCTCAATAAAGTTACCAACGAGTGTAAAAGAATATAAAAAATGACAAAATCAGAAAAGCCAAAATGGGATAAATAGCAACACAGAAAAAGGATTTATTCCTGTAATACATTCATAGTAAGACAGAGACAAAGGAAAGATCTGCTACTCAGTGGAGAAAAAATATTATTAGAGATGATGTCAAAAAAGTTGGTACCTTTTATACTTTTCTTCACTTCAACCCAGGACACAGGGTCAGCCTCAATCAGCTGGCTAAAATAATAAGTCTCAGAGACAAGGAGAAAGAATACAGGACAGGACAATAACTTAGATAAAATACTTAAAACCAGCTGAGCTCGAACAAATACCTTTCAGAATACTTAGAGAACAGAAAAAAGACATTTTGGAGTCATTAGCAACAATCTTTGAGAACTTATGGAGAACAGATGAGCTTCTAAAAGAATGAAAAAGGACAGATGTCATGTTTATCTTTAAGAGTAGAGAACAGAAGAAATCAGGAAATTACATACTGTTCTTTCTTCCTGAGAAAAATACTGCAGCAAATAATTGAACAAGTTTGTTAAAAAAATAAAAAATCTTTTGTCCCATTTTAAGGATATAAAACAGTCAGCATTTGCTGAAAAGTATGGTGGAAAGTCAGCTGGATCATGTTGTCCAGTTTGTTCATTGTACCTTGTGGAAAATGTGGTTCAACTGAAGAATAATTAGAGATTTAGAAAAAAAAATCTGTAAGAAAGAACAGAAGGTCCCTTGGGAGGCTGTGAAATCTTTATCACCAATATAGATCTTCAAAACAGGCAAACATATGTTAGAAATGGTTTAGGTAAAGCTGATGCTGCCTTTGGCAAGGATGGTATCTTCAGAGGGCTGTTCTAGGCACCAGTAAAGTAGAAAATCAGTCAGTAAAACTGATTGTCAAAAGCAGAAAAGTGGAAATGACCTACTGCCTACTGTGCCAAAAAACACATAAACGTTGTCAAAAGGAGACTGGAACCCAAAGATTGCTGTAGCCAAGAGAGAAATATAGTCTCTGTGATCTGTCCCAATTAGTCCATGCAAAATCTAATTCTCATCTCCAGGAGATGTGACTAGAAAGGATTCAGAACTACAGAGTATTACCCAGAGACAGAAGCTATACTTAAAACACTGCTTTTCAGCAAGCTACACATTCTGCATAGCAAAGTTATGTACCAGAGGCTGCAGCAGCCTCCATGAAGCCACTGGTACCATAACCCTAAATTTATTTTCTGATTCTTGTCTTTAGCTACTCTATCATCTCTCAACAAAGCAGGAAGGGATAGGTTAGAAGATACAAGTGTGTGAGGGTTGGGACTGATAGAACAATACTTTATCTGTTCATTGCCTCTGAAGAGTTTGGAGAAAAAACTTGAGAACACTTCTTTAAGTTCCAGGAAACAGTGTAGGCCACATCTTTCAAAAGAGAGGTTTAGAGACAACTCTCAGTTTGGCTGTACTTCAGAGTATGGACAGAAAGGTAAGGCCAAACACCAGGGAAGAAGGTCCTCTGGTACATCATTTTCTTACTCCCAATAACCTGACATGTATGATTTTATCTTTCCTGATTTTATCTCTCATACTAAGATTTGCCTTTCTTTAATCTTTTTTTTTACCTGATATCCTTTTGCAATCTAAAATGCCATTGCTACTCACTGCAGCAGGAACTGATTTTTCAGTTCTGTATAGAATTCTCCCATTTGATTCAATACACAACTGATTGCAGTACAATTTAAGAGCACTGGCAGGTATGTGATGACACTACAGCAATGACCAAAACCTGCTCAAATAAGACTATTTTCACATGATACAAAGGCAGAAAATAAAATGAACAAAATGCCACTTTTAACACGCCACTCTAGACCCTAGGTGTGTATCAAAAGAAGTAAATTGGCAATTAATAAATGCAAATTAATGTATAATTGCTTTTATAAGACTGTTTTGAATTATCCCAGTCTAATTCAGAGTTCTGCTACAAGCCAAAATTCCCTTACATCTTTTGCTTCCAGAAAGCCAACAATAAGTGGATACAATGCTAGAAGAGCAGGTGTGTTTTCACTCAGAGGAAGCAGCTACAGATAGGAAAATGTCTTAGCAGCTGATGTATCAGAAGACTGAAGCTGTGCCAGACGAAGTGAGTGTGTGCATGTGTGTGTGCACATGCATTTTGCCACTAATTATGCAAAAAGGCCCAAACCCATTGATCATGTGTTTCTCTCCCTTCCTCACCAGGAATAAATCTTGAAGTGTGACAGCTCTTCCAGAAAGTCAGAGTTATTACTAGTGGTGTAATTTCTGTATTACAACTGACAACACACATGAATAATAGTTTTTTTCTTTATGTTTTGTACATATATTCAAGCTTATTGCTTGGTAAGAACAAATATCATTTGCAGGAAGCTGGTCTGAGCTTTTATTATTATGAACTTCTCTCAGCTTCACAGATGATGAGACTTTATTCAACTCAGCAGTGTCAACACATGATGAGCTACAGAGGACATGGCTTCAAGCTTTCTTTGCTTAATGTTGGGAAAGATTTACCACAAAATTCAGCAGACACAGCTACTGATTTCTCTTTGGTGCATGCAGATATGAAGAAATTTTAATTAAAACTTGAGCAGCCTGACTACTCAATGACTGGTCATTTTTATTTCTTTTTTTTATTGCTATTTTGGGAATTTTTATTTTTGGGGAGTTTTTATTTGGTTTTGGTTCTGGTTTTGTTTGCTCAGTTATAGAACTTCACTGCAATGGTACATTTTGAGACTTACAAAAACACTCATCTGAGCATCTTATTTGTCTTGCCACTCTACTAACTCTCATAGCAAGATTGTAAGAATCAAGAAAAGTGCTTTGTTAAATTCACAAAACCACCTTTTCATTTATAGAAAGATCTTAAAATTGAGGAGTTAGAACCATTATATCACAAAACAAAGATGACAGAGATGAATAATTCCAAAACTTTTTTTCACTATGCAGATAAACAGAATTATTTGTTTTCAAATTCTACTATACAATCAAATAATGTTGAAAGAATGTATATCAACTCCATGTGTCAGGGAAACAATGGATGCAGTTTCAGTTGCTCTATCATCTTGTAAAAATACTTAAGGGGGTAGAGGTTTTGTTAAAAGGTTACACAGGAGTAGAAGGTCACCTTGCTGTGCATTTACACAGACATACTTTCTGTTAAGCCTTGTGAGCAGTTAGAGTGATATTATGCAGCCAATCTGTTGGTCATCATAATTTAACTAGAAACTAAGTCAAATTATACACAACATCTTTGAGAAACCAGATAAAACTGATTGTCTTTAATAAACTTGTCCAAAAATTCTATCTTTCAAATGGATATTTTTAAAAATATTAAGAAATAATTCTGAATGGATTTTCCAAAATCTTTTGGAGCTTCTGCAACAGAAATGTTCCCTATACTTCTACAGAATCCAGTCTTTCACAGGAGGTTGTTTAATGTAGAGAAATTCCTACACATTTGTATCAGCATGAAGTCATTAACGTAAGAACATATGCCACATTGGTTCAGACCCATCTTCTCTTCAGCAGTGGCTAGAAATCAATGCCCTGGGAAGAATGAGAACAGGGCAAGCATATGTAATACTTCCTCAGAGTCTTCTCCCAGCTGCCAGCTATTTTCAGGTCAGAGAACTTCCTGAGATTGATGCTGCCTGTCTCTTTAGTTTCCCTCAGTGAATCTTTCAAGTATTTACTTGTCCAATCCCCCCCCTGAACACCAAAATGTTCACATCCTGAACAGTTCTGACAAGAAATTCCATAGGTATACTAACACAGGTCCATTAATGTCATGACTTTGCATCAACACCCGTCTCCTCCTTCTCCCCAAACTTTGGAATTCTATGACACGACAGAAACAAAAATGGTACTGTGGAATCTGTGGTCTTGCTGCATGACACAGCTCCCCTTAGTAGAAGAGAAAAAGAGATCATAAGATTCCAAAAATTAAATGTTTCATTTCAAATACATCTTCCTTGACTTCTTCCACTCTTATTCCACACTGAAAACTTAAATAGAGGCTTGGGATCCAAAAACATTCAATAAAAAGTGCAAATGCTCTGTTTATCAATCATATTTTGTTAAATTAAATACTGTATATAATGTAGCTATCAAGATTTAATGACTTTTAACATGGAACAAAGTGAAAAGGCCTGTGTAATGTAGTTGATATAAAAATATCTCACTTTTTCACATTGACAGATCTAAGGAATTAATGATTATATGTTAAATTTCCTAAATACTCGCTTCTTTGGCAAAAAGGCAACTATGCCTTTTTCAAGGTGTTTTCCCTACAGTTCTACAGAATTCAGTTTCAGTGGTTTGAGGGGAAGTGGGGAGAGACACAATTACAATAAAACAGGGTTCAAGGGTCTGTCTAATAAAGTTTCTTTGGCTATTCTTCTCAAAGAAGTATTACACTCCTCATCTTTTACTCCCTCTATATGTAACATAGGTTATATTCTATCTAAAGGAATAGCATTTGTTTTCCAAAGCTGTTGCTACTTTCCTTTAGTGTCATTATCATCACGGGCTTTTTCTTCACAACATATTAAAAATATGTATTATATTTGGTACAACAGTTGCTCTGTATGTTAACTGTTCCCACGCATGCAGGGTCGCCTGTTCATGCACTGCTCCTTTTTCATACACAGTAACCTTTCTCCAGGGTTGGGAGCCTCCAGAAATCACTGACATCACTTAAGGAAATAAAGAATGTTGTCTGGATCCAAAACCAGTTTGCAGGCTGTTTCTGCTAAACTCCCTGTTTCAGAGAACGACTGTCTGCACACAGTTGCATTTAAGGAAGTTCTTCAGTTGGGTATTTCTTAGTGGAAGTTCCCAGCTAATATTAGTCATAAGAAGCACAAAACCACGTTTCATAATCCTGTTGATACTCCTCCAGGCAACATAAAGATTTCCTATACTGTTGCCAAAGAGCTGAGAAAAGAAAATCCAAACTTTTTGTTCCTACACTTTGTAAAGACAATGAGTAAATTACACTTAACAGCTTCAGCATTCAGATATAACGAAAAAGTATAAGACATTACTTTTATGTTGCATATCGTGCTCCAAATCTGTATATCTGCATTTAGATTAAATATCCCTTAGTTTCTGGAACCCAGAAATTAACTTTATCTCTTACAACCTATAGGCAAGGTTTACACAGCCTCATCAACTGCTATTCTTGATGTTGGGGAAAAAATAATCAGCCTCACCTTCCTTCACACTAAGGAACGACAACATTTGGTCTGAATTAATCCATAGTTCTCATTTTCTGACCAGGAAAGGAATTTCAAAATGCACTTTTTATTTTGTTAAAGCAGCAACAGATTCAAAGAACGGCAAACAGCGCAGAGCAGCAGAGACTCTTTCAGCACCCAGCGCGCTCCTTTGGGACCACAGTCTCCAAGTTCGGGAAAAGGTTTGACATCTGACGCGAGCCACCTAGCGTCTGAACGAATGGCTACACTAACAACCTGCAAGAAACAGTTTAATCTCTTTCTCCTAGAAGCCAATTTGCATTTATACATTCAGAGAATCATAAAAAGGAATCAGATTAATCCTTTGATGAATTACAGCCTTTTGCCAGCTGCTCCAGCAGCAGCCGCTCCTGAAAGCAGAGAATTCCTCCTCAGACCTCAGCACAGTGCAACCAACGAGCACAGTTAACAGACTAAGGAAAATGCCTGTTAAAATACAGAATGGCATTTTAATAACGTGAAACAGCAAACTGCATAGAGGTGATGTAAGTTTAAATAGGTCGTTTGACCCAATGAGTGCCAACTTGAATTTTCACTATGAAAAAACTATCAACTTGCTAATTCCAATCCCCAAGAAAAACCAAACAAACCAAAAAATGAAATAAAACCCCCTACCAACAACAAAACACCCCCACTCTAAGTTTATAAGCATAAATAGTCAAATTAAAAATTTCTCCAACCCTGAACACCAAGTGAAATAAAATAGTAAAAACAAGAAGCCCGGCGCCACCATTCCCATACCCCAGATAAGTGGTCTGCAACTGTTTTTAAGATCAGTAAAATCTTAAATCATTTTTAAATATACTGATATGTGCTTCTTCTTTCCAGCAATCTTGTGAGGACTACATATAGGAAAGCATTCCTGCCTTGACAATGATATAAGAGTGAAATATTGATGTGGGGCAGAAACACAGAAAGTTGTTCCTGGAATAGCTGTAGGAAATGGAATACAGAAACAGAAGAGGAGGAAGCAGAAAAACAAAGAAAAAGAAAGCAAAATGAGGAAGAAAAGGACAAAAAGTAATTTAGTAATTGACTGTAAAGCAGAAAACACTCTAAAAGATCAGAGATCAAGTTAGCTACAAAATAGAGATTTTGTATTATTTTCATGAGTATTTTTCTCTTCTTCAATTTATTCAAAGGTTGGAGGTCTCTAAAATTATCAAGATGGATTACTGTAATGCTTGTAATCTACACTTTATTGTGGTGGGGGAGGAAATACAAGGAAAGAAGGCACTAAATAATGTCGAGAGGAAAAAACAACTTTTCCGTGTTTTACTGTATAAGAATATTACAGATAAAGCACTAAGAAATGAATGCTTGTGATTTGAAAAGCCATGTTTGTAGACACTTGTCAGTTCTGAGTTTCTGAATTTGAGACCTGCATGGTAAATTTACATTGGGTACATTCCTAGAATTTAATAAACACTTTTTTCCCTCTTAAACAACTAACATACAATGATAGTGTTTCAGAGGTCATGTACATGTTATGGGTCTATTTGAATTCAGGTAGCCATAATCTTAGTTGAGGCATGATTATCATAAGATAACACCACTTCTACTTTTCTGCACATTGTCCCTTTTTAAATATAGCATCAGTGAAATTATATTGCATCTATTGATCTGAATTTAAGAAATGCAGGTTATATTTCAGCTGAGATATCCATTATAATTGTAAGTGCATAACTATGTGCCAAAACTGACTAAAAATGTAACATGTTGAATTAAAAGAGAAACAATAGCCTTTTTTGCCCACACCCTATTTTATATTTTTAAGATCCCATTGAATGAAATCTTAACTTAGATGTCTCAAACACTGTCTCTGAAAAAGGAAATTGAATCCCTCTTTCTTGGAAACGTGCTAAAAGAGCAAACTCTCTCTGAATCTTAATAGTTCATTAGGACCTCACCTGAAGTTCTTAAAAATGACCAAGCAGGAAATATATTTATAGGCTCATTAAGCTATCTGCTTTGAGTCTCTTTAGCCTCAGTACAGGCCAAAACAGATCAAAAGAGTTGCTAAAGTCTTTGCAAAAAAGAAAAATTATAATAGAAATGATCTTCAAAAGAGTACAGAGGGCAACACTTGGCTACTTTTTCTGTGGCTATGTTTAAGCTCAGCCCTCGAGCTTCCAAGGGCAGGCGCCCGGGGTAGGTCGGTTGCGACAGCTGGAACACAGGCTCTGATCTGAGAGCGGGCAAAGCGAAAAGCTCTGCCCTAGAGGAAACACCACGGCTCGGATGCATGGATAAGTGCACTGGGGTTCAGAGACAGCCGAGATTAATTCAAAATCTGTAGCGCCTCTCTGCCGCTGGCTCTGAGATGGTATCCTGGGCAAGTATGTAACAAACGCCACATGTTGTCCCATCAGCTCCCATCCTCCTACATAACTTCAGAAAAAAAAAAAAAATTTACTTATACGTGTGACCTTAAGAGAGAATAGCTTGTAGCAGTAGCAAAATTAAAACTGTGTATTTCCATTATATTCTTACCTATAGTATTCATTGCCTGCATGAAATAAACGCAGGCGGGGAAACGCCTCTGTAATGACCTACAACAGACCTAAGAGAGAAACTACCCTAAGTATGAAAAGTAGATTACAAACGTAACCACTGATATTTACAAATCACTGTAAGTCATGGAAAGAGAGAAATAGGAAAAGGCTATGGACGTCGGGAGCAGCACAGAGGACACTTTGAGGGAATTTCTGCAGCCAGACAGGAGAGGCACTGCCCGGACAGGCTCCCAGCCTTGCGCGGGGCTGACGAGGAAGGTGCCGCCATCCTTGCGCGAAGCCGGCGGCGCCGGCTGCCGCTGCCCTCCCGTGCCCCGCGCCCCGGGCCGGGGCCGGCGCGGGCACTGCCCCGTCACAGGGCGGGGAGAGCCGCGGCAGGAAGTCGCTTCTGGTTCCTGGGTTAAGGCGCCCCGGCAGAAGCGAGCGCCCTGTGCCGGGAGCGGCCGCGGGCTCCGTGAGGCGCTCGTAAGTCTGAGTCGCTTTGGAAACCCCGCGCTCCCGCGGAGCGGCGGGGCTCGGCCCGGGGCCGGAGCGCCGACCGGGCCATCCCGAGCCGGGACTCCCGGGCCGCGCTTCCGCGCCCCGCTCCCGGCGGTGCCGCTTCCCCCTCGGCGCCGNTGCCGAGCCCTGGGCGCACAGGGGCTGCCCAGCTCTGACGCTGGTGGGCTCTGAGGGCCTCCTGCTGTGCTAAGGACGCATCCCGCCGTCGGGCAAAGCAGGAATTGTGCCTCCCCAGACAAAAACAAGGGGAAAAACAAAACACAAAAAAGTTCAATGAGCTCTCAGTCTCTTACAAATGATTACCTCAACAGGCTTCTAGTTCCCAAGATGATGGCAGTGTAACTTACAAAATATAACAATTGAAAAATCTGTTTTGAAAGCAGAAATATGTAGAGAAGTGCTTGTGGTTGGATGGCACCTGTGTTGTCATCTCTTGTGAAACTGTACAAGGTAGGAGAGTGTATTATGAATTAAGGTGCATATACACATGATTAGCTAAAACCTTTCTTTCATAATTTAAGGTGTTTTTCGAGGCAAGATGAAAACTTAAGTGAGCTGTGGAGCTAGGATTGCAGCACAAATATGTTGGTAATCTTTGTGTTGGAGCTTTTCTGGCATTTGACTAAGAAAATGCATATTGCTATTTCTTTTTTCCCCGTCACTGATATCAGCAAAATATTTCTGATTTGAAGCAAGTATTTGAAGTTAATCTGCAGATTTCATTTGGTGTATTTACTTAGAAGTTCATCTTACAACATTAGCTGTAGCCCGTGGTTATCCAGTGTACAAATCTTCACTCAAATATGAAATTACAGTTGTCATTGCCATAGCTCCAGCAGCATAGCATTCACAGGTATTCACACTTGCAGGACAACCTCTGTAACTAATCTCTTCCTCTAATTCTGCCCCTGTTAGAATAATTGCAGCATTTTGTGGTGCTGCATCTCTGCTGACTACACATTGCTGTTAATGATTGTGAAAGTCTTTAGGATCTAAAGAACATCCAGAATGTAAGTTGCTAAAGATCAGGATTGTCAGCTTTGAGCTGAATTATGTTCCAGCTGCCATTTGGATGCAGCATAACTAATCATAACTGATTAAAATAGCAGGGATATTTGGGTTAGGATTTTTTGGTTTGTTGGTTTTTGGAGGGTTTTTTTAGGGCTGTTGGGAGGGAGTTTTTTTCCTCCTCATTGGATGCAGGGAGAAGGGTAAATGACAAGGAACAGTTGGCAAATTCCCTGATAAATATTGATGCCTATGGAGGAGAAGCAGGAAAATGAGCCAGTTTTTCTAACTGCAAGGAGTTCTGGATATGAGACAGATAACATAAGAAGCAGTTATTTATTCCAGCAGCAGGCAACCCGGGGTGTGACTACAGAGTAGTTTAATCCAATCTAAATCTAGACTGCGGCAGTCCTGCCCACGGCTAGTCGCATGTTCCCACTGCCTCCTTGTGCTGGTAGTAGTGCTCCAGCAGCCTTGCAGTGAGCTAGCTCCAGTTTTAATTTCGAGCTTGGCTTTTTTAGGGGGTTTGTTGTTGCTTTTTTCAGGAAGTAGGGAGCTACTTTGGCATACTCAACTGTGTGGCATAGAAGTACTGATAGCAGTACCAGTAAGCGGCAAAGATGCTTGGCCAGAGATGTGGGAAGGCTGGCCTTTTCTGTGGCAGTGCAGACTTGTGACACTGTTACATAATTGTGACTTCATGTTACAATTCAAAGGCAGTGCTGCTGTTGAACACAGGAGTTCTGTCTGCCTATTGCTGATTTCTGTCCCTGTGCAGGCTTCCTTCTCTTATTCTGCCTTTTGAAGTGATCTGTGGATCTGACCTGCATTAAAACTAATACAGCAAAAATACATTTAGTATTAAGTTTTAAACTGGATTGGTTTGCTGATATGGTTTACAGAAAGGTTGCTCGTGCTGGAAGAAAGGGAAGGGTAAGGTTGAAGAAGAATGTCTAGGGTATGGGGACAACAAAGGACCAATTCTTCTAGGTACAATCCCATCTTAAAGTGTCACTAGTAATGACTTTCACTGACCTTTTCTGACTGCATGGAGTCTGAAGTTTAGGGACCTACCAGTAAGTTATTTTAAAATTATATAAAATTAGGCACTCTGCTACAATTCTGCCTATTAGATCAATTACTTTTGATACTATCAGTCCAGACAACAGCAGCACTCTTTGTCAATGTTCCCAGTCACAATGAAGGACTAAAAGGCTGGAAATTTAGTTATAAATTTTAAATCCTGCTGTTCAAATGGAGGTTTGAGTTTGCATGAATGAAATTAAGACCTTTGTTTTCTGTGAACTGTGAGTCACATGGAGCTGAGCTCTATTCTCTCCATTAGAAACTGAACATAGTTTCTTAAATCCCAGTGCACTCATTTTTTGAAGTTATCTCTTATATGTATAGGCTATGCCATTTACAAGGTAAGTTGTTAACAGTGGAGGACTTCAGAAGAGTACAAAATCAATACTGATGCAAACTTCACAAGCTTTTAAAGATTGTGAGAACACACTTTCAGTCACTTTCAGCTATAACAATGCCCTCTGCAGTTTACCACCTGTCCCTGAAGGCAGATAAAATATCTGATTTTATTCATTGAACTACATAGAACAGCTCTTCATTTGAAAAGGGAAGAAAGCCTACCCATTTAGTTAAAGGTGTGCCCCAGATATGAGCATGAATATTCCATTTAGTGAAGGGATGCCATTTGGGGGAGGAAGGAGATGGATGAAGTAGCCTGTGTTACTAACAATGCTTTGAGACAGTATGCAAGGTCAGATATAATAAACTACTGAACTTTTGTTTTAGGAAAACAAAACAAATCAAAACAAACAAAGTCTTTCATGTGAAACAATGTAAGCCTTTTATGCAAAACTTGTATACTTGGATTTCATTAACATTTGTTACATCAAAGGATCCCTAAAAAAATTCCAGGTTGTTAAGGAATTCATTTTGCTGCTATTAAAGTACAGCCATGCCAGTGGTGAGATATAATTGCTTTTTTTAGGAACATTGTGGTAAAATAAAATTTGCAGGACAAAAAAAGTGTGATGATTATACAGTTCTCTGTTGAACCTTCTAGAAAAGTCAGACCACATTTCTGTATTGAAGCCCTACGATAGGAAAGATTCAAAAGCAAGGAAACATGAAAATCTTCAATCTGCAGTCTTCAAAATTTTGAACAGTGTCCAAGGCAAGTTACCCTCATACTCTTCTTGCTAGGCTTATCCTCATGTGACTTTCTTTAGTAGTACTTGTGGTTTATCCGTAATCCCAGGAGATCGTGAGAGATGATAGTGACAGTCCACACCACTTTAAATACCAGGAGAGATGAAATTGCTAACTTTTTTTTTCTTAATGCTGCTATCTTTTATACGGGGTCCCATGGGGTGGCGATGGGGGCTTGAGACTTCACTAATTCGTTCTCTACTGTACTTGTATTATGCTAAATTTTGATCTTAAAATTAATACCATATGTTACTGTAGAAGTAAATGACCCATGTTTGCAAAGTTCTTGAAATTGGAGTTTGACATTTAGGAGTGTTCTAGTCTAATGTGTAAAAGTTCAGGAGATATCGTTTTGGGAGTTATTACTGAAATTGTACACAAAGTGTAAAAAGTTCATAATATTGCAAAGATCCAAGTCTTGGTAATTCATACTGGTTGGTATCAATGAGTTTTAGATAAAATATGTTTTAACTCTACCTTAGGGTAGCTTGTGTTAACATTTTCAAATGTGGCACAGAATAAGATAGGTTTGTGTGACCTAAGTGAGTTTTTATCTTTTTATTTCTTAATGCTGATGGGAAAGATGTGTGCTAATGTCTTTACAAACAATTCCATGGGTGTTAAGATCTTTGAAATGCATCTTAATGGCTTTACCAACTTCAAGCAGCAAGTTTGTTGCAGAGCCCAGACAGATTGACTCCTGAAACAGACAAATGGATCCTAACAAGGCCGAGTTTCTGAACTTTGGGGTAAAATGACGGGTTCAAGGAGGGATTGTGGTAGGCAGTTTGGGAAGGCTGTACCTTCCTAGTGCCTCAGCCAATGGGGAAGGGAAGAGGGCAACATGCAGCCGGGAGTTTAGGATAAAAGGAAGCTGCACTCTCTGAAATCTCGAGAGAAAACCCCATGGGCGTGTGCTCCACTTGACTCTCTTCCTCCCTTCAAATTTTCAAACAAAGTTGCAGGACTCTTCTGTCTCTGGACACTGGCTTTTCATAGCATGATTTTTCCACACAATGCCAGAAGCTGAGTTTAGCTTTGGTTATTAATGCTGTCTTTATTTCACAATTATGCAAACGTTGAACTTTTTGGCGATCACATAAAATCAGGGAACTGGTAATCTGGACCAGTTTTAAGTCTCAGTCTTAAACACTGTAACTATAGATACATTTACACATTCTGTACATCCAGAGTTTGATTCAGAGTTAAGCTGGTTTTGTTTGTCTTTTGTTTAAACCTGTCCGTGGACATAAAATTAAATGTTGAGGTGAACAGAGCTATAGTTCAAGCTATGCTCTTAAGGGTCAAAACACACTGCATGTATCAGTTGAATACAACAGCGGCACAAGTGATGCTATGTATGTTTTTAGTTATATACTGCTGTTTCTTAGAGTTCTCTCTTTTTCCTTCTGATTACTTTTCAGGTCTGTTAACTTGAGCATCTTTCTAGTGATGAAACAACATTGGGAATTATGGACAAAAACATTGGAGAGCAGCTTAACAAAGCTTACGAAGCCTATCGACAAGCATGCATGGATAGGGACCATGCTGTGAAAGAACTACAGCAAAAAGTAGGTGTTGGAATCTGAATTCTATCTTTAAAGCCATCCTTCCCATGGAGGATGGTAGTACATGTAGATACCAGTTTCACTTTAGCTATGCACACTTTAGTGCATCTGTTAAAGTTGGAAATTGCCATTATGAAACCATGCCAGTATGCTCCAAAGTAACTCATTAGGCTTTGAATTTAGTAGGTGGGTTTCTTGTTTTTGACCTTGGGTTCTTTTGTATTTTTATTAGTTTTAAAGTTTGGAAAAGTGTTGTCTGTTTTGGAGGATTAATGAAATCTTCTGATGTAAACACAGCAAAGATGTATATTAAATTTACCAAACTTTAACAAAGTACTTTTTGGAATTGAATTTTCTTTCTTAAAAATTATTTTTTGCATTATTAATATAAATAGATTAAATTAAACAATTTTTGTAACATATGTATCTGAAACTTGCTAAAATAAGTGTTCATCTTTTAAAAATAATAACCTGTGCATTTATTCTTTAATGAAGTAACAGAAAGTTTCTGGAGGCATTCTGACCAGTAAGAAGCCCCTTTGAGGTTTTAGTTAGTCTGTTGCAGAAAACATTAGTTCAGTCAAAATTCCTCTAGAACTTCTCAAGTAGGACAGCATATTTCAAAGCTTCAGGTCTGGGCTTTGTCATAGTCATTTTCTCATGCATATTCTGCCCAGTAATGGAATTTCTGTTACAGAAAGGCTTGAACATTTTCGTTGCTACAGGACTTTCTGATACTCAGTAAAACTGATAGGCTGGGACTTTGTTCAGTGGCTTTTGAACCATATTCTGCGTCAAGTTATGGAGCAGTAGTAGAATTGGAAGCAGGGAAGGATCTAATAGGGAATGGTCTGATATCTGGGCCAAATCTTGCCATCTCCTTACTTAGCAAAATGAACTAGCCAAGGGATCACAACACATTCCAAGTCAGTCATGTGTGCAATCATCCACTGTGCAGTCTGTCTCTATTCCTAGTCTTGCAGAAGTGCTGGTATAAATCTGTAGAGGTTTCTATACATAACAAGCTTAAGTAGTGTGATTTTTGTGCTGAAATTGCAACTAATTAACAAAAGGCAAGACATTTTAGAATGTTTAGGGATCTTTTTAATTCTATCTCTTAGGATGAACTATTAATTAGTTGAAGGAAAGCCATACTCTGAATCATGTAAAAGTACATGAAAGAATCTTCTGACCAAGAAGCAAGGCATCGAATACAAGATCAGATAGTCCAAGGTCTGTGCAAGAAAGCCAGAGAAGTGTGAGATCATCAGTGCTAAGTGAACAAAATGCATGCAAGGTTACTCTCTGAATTTTCACTGGTTCAGAAATTAAAAACTTAAAGCCTTTGATAAAGGAATACTACCAGTTTAAATCTTAGTCGCAATCAAACTTTCAATAGTTGGATTTTATGATTTCAGAAGAGAACAAAAGTATTTTTTCAAGAAGAGTTGATACTAAAATTACATGGGTTTTTTTTATTTGTGTTGCTTTTTTTTAACCAAACTCCTATTTTTTGAATGACCTTTGCACAGTGCTTTACTCTAGTAACTTCCTCTGTTCATTGTGTGGCCTCCACACACTTGGATTGTCCACCATGCTGTTGTTAACAGTTTACTACTTAAGTTACCGATAGGCCACTTGTTTTGCCAGTCTCTAGAGCTGGGAGCCATGTCAAGCACACAGAAGCCAGAGTCATCTCGGCCAGATGGTGTTTGATACAGATGGATGGTTGGTTGTCATGCAGATCTTCTAGTTGGTAACTTGTTGCTGCCATCTGACTCAAGGAATAATTTGTGCACACTGGCTGTCAAAAGCATCTTCTCTTCTGTCTGTTTTAGCTGTCATGTCTGTGCTCTGTACAGAAGTGTTGACAAGACATTGCTGTTGTACATTTTCAATTTGGTTCTCAGTGATTTTTCTGCTTCATGAGGTCTCTTATAGCTGCTGGAGTGTATTGCTCTTTGATCACTTTTTTTTTTCTTTTTTTTTAAAAAAAAAACACAACAAAAAATCCTCTTATAGTACAACTACTACCTGGACTTCCCAGATCAATTTTGCTTGTAGATTTTTTTTCCTGCCTGCTTTGCAGACAAACACAGCGGACAGTAGGAGGGTATAGAATTTAAATGTGGCTGAGATTTGAGAATTATGGATAAACTATGGATAGACATATAAACAATGCTGAGTCTTGTCCCAGATGGTGACAGGTGGTGACCTGTTCAGTAATAGACATATTCCTGATTTCAGAAAAATTCAATGCATTCCTGAAAGTTTTCTTGTTGGGATTTCACAAGTTTTCTTGCTTGTTTGTAGCACTGCTGTAACTGCAGCTTTAGGCATGTGCTAATGAAATAATGGTTTTGAATATTAGCATCTTCCTGCCACCTGGCCATTCATTCAATTAACGGACTATATAGCAACATTTATAGTTTGATGAAATATAAGCAGTATTATTAGAGGAGTCTGTGTGTCCTGTTTACAGCATGAGTTGTAGTATTGGAGACAAAGGATGGGGCTTTTTGCTTCCCTTCCTCCCCAGCCCCATTATGTACGTTAGAAAAACTAGTCCACTACATTCAAAGAAATGTACAAAACTGTTAATGGGTAGTCAAAATGGTTTACAGAGTATCGGTTGTATGGAATAAACAGTGTGGTTGTTTTCCATTTAAAATCTGTCTTTTAAAAAGCCAATTTTCATATAATCTGTTATAAAATGTGGGGGGAAAAATACTTTTTCTGTAGATAAACTAAATGACAAGCATTCTGAAGAATGCTAAAATTTTAATTTAAGCCTGATTTCTACATCTGTAAATGAAGAATCCTATCTTAAAAGTTACCCTTTACAGCTGCTGCAGCTGAAAGAGTTATTAAAACTCAGGAGTTATTTCCTATAATACCTTTTCTAACCAATACAGTCCCAAAAAGATGGACTTCCCGAAGGTTTTTACACAGAGGACCACAACTACAGTTATCTTTAAAAATCAGAGCTGCTTTTTATATGCCAAATAGGAGACCCCTAGTCAAAACAGAACAAGATTAATGCTAATTAAATTATATTTGCAGACAGAAAACTACATGCAGCAAATACGTGAACAGCAGGAAAAGATAGAGCTTCAAAACAGCATTATTGTAAAACTGAAATCACAGTTGGCTGCTCTGAATGCTAATAGAGGTATGTACTCCAGTTTGCACATTATTGCTTTTTATGCTGTGTTGCACTGATGAATAGTTCTGACTTTGTTGCTTCAGTTTTTACAATATACATATTTCAAATGAGTATCATACTTTCCTGTGAATGTGAGAGTTAACACAAATGTGCCGTTTCAAGATCTATTTATAAAATTCAACACTTCTGGGGTCTCTCTTTATCCTCTTCAAGAAATGGTGAGATTTTCTATAGAGGTAGAATCTGCTTACACTGAAGTCAATAAAAGTTATGAAAATATGGGTTCAAATCATTGACTCAATTTTTTTTTTAATTGTTACATAATTTTTTACACTTACCTGTTAATAAGTTTATCTCAGGTTGTTCTAGATGTGAGTGCTATGATTATATATCTTCTATATTAGATGAGTCTTGTGATGCTAATCTTATTTCATAACCAGAATAAACAGGTAATTCTCTTTCAAATCAAATAGTCATTGATGGATTTTTCACTCTTTGACTGTATTACACAAATAAGAGAAAAGAGTCAAACTAACCATGTGTTAATCTGCCATGCTCATTAAATATTTATTCACACTAGCCTAACACTCCTGGTTTTCATAAATACTAGCAAAGTGGCTGACTTTTATTTTTAAGAGTACATGTACATTTCTTTATTGCCGATTTAGTCTTGCATTGTCTCTAAGCACAGAATTTAGCATCTCTTGCTTGTTTACTATGAAGGGTTGCTCAAAGAACATAAAGAAGTAAATATAAGTCTAGCTTTTTTAATTTTGCTTGTACTTAGAAGCTGTCTGTGAAAAATGCAGTGATAGTCAGTAGCTTTTTTTTTAATTTAAGGCAATGTGCATCCTTACATTCTGATGCATGAAGACATTGAAACATCCAACTTACCTTTCAGCCAGCTCTCTGAAAAACTGAACATAGCAAAGCAAAGCGAAAAATTCCTAAAGGTATGTCACCTGCAGTAAGTTCACTTTTGTGCTGTGATTAGTGTGAGAACGTAAAAGATAAGAGATTTTTACTGGTGCCGTTGAACTGCACATGAAGTGCATGAGTGTTGTGTCACTGCAGCCTGTTTAAGTGAACTAAGCATTATCTTTGGTCCTTCACAGTGAAATCTCTCTTTGGCCATCAAGTTCTCTAGAACAGTTTTGATTATAAAGCAGGAACTTAGTTGCTTATTTATTTCTTAACTTGCCAAAACCCAAAAAACAGATATTTCTTTCTTACAAGAGCATTTCACATTGCAAACAGTCTCTGTATTTTTGCAAAAAAAGGAATATCTGCACTCAGAAAGTGGTGGGGTGGGAAGTGAATGATCTATTTCTCTGGAGATGCTGATTTTTTTGGGTTTTTTAAATAGCCAGTGATAAGGTGATGTCTCTTCTGCCTCTCCTCACTGAAGTGACATTAAGATTTTCACTACAGCCTATTGAGTGTAACAGGAGTAAGAGTAAAGTAATAGCACGAAACTGCTGGGAAATGCCTTGAATAGATTTTACATATTGAGAAAAGACAGTGACAGAGATGCACAAACTTGCATTGTCCTTATTGTAAATCATCTCACTGTGGTTTTTGAGAACTGTCTTGTAACATAGAGTCTCTTATTTTTGAATATGAATCTCCATAGCTCCATAGCAGACTTTGTAAGGGTTGTAAAAGACCCTTGTGAGAAATCAGGCATTAGAATTAAAAAGAATCAACTTCAGAATTTATTTCCTAAGCTACAAACAAATTAATTTTGCTAAATTCAGAGAAACACGTTTTTTATCAGAAATGTAATTCCATTACAAAAAGTATTTTCATTGTATTTCTAGTGCTTGCTTCGTTATCCTGAAGGACCCCTGTATGAGACTAAGCCTCTGCAAATATTCTAAACATACTGTCAGCAAATGCTTGTATACACTCCTTTTCTATTTAAAAGAAAGTCTTTATATAATTTTTCTACACTAGAATCTGTAATTATAATCTTTGCACTTACTTGGATTAAAATGCTTAAGGGTTAACATCTTTGCATATTTTTGCAATTTGCTGTCTTGAGCTGAATAAAAATTATATCTTATGGTTGCACATGAAGATCTGACCAAGTCTAGTATTTCATACTCTTCTGCAACTTAGTGATATAATGAGTTAGGAATGAAAGAAGCTGTTCTTATGGGGAAAGACTGAAAAATTGTGATCTCTGTAGGAGATTATAGGCGATGCATGAGAAGCTGGGATCCTTATTTCTGGAGCTATTTTCCTAATGAAATTACGTTATTTTCTTTATCTGCATATTTGTTTTGTGTAGCCAGTTACCGCAGTTACCTCTCAGCAACAAATATTTCTTCTGGATTTTGCTTCTTCTATTCTATGAACATAAATATTTCTGAAATACCTCCATGCAGAATGAACTATATAAACGTCTGCATGGTGGTACATTCAAATAAAGTCTTTTTAGAGGGAATATGTAGAGATTTAAACCCATGCAAAGTTGGGTTCACCCAGCCTATTCTATGTTCCTGTTACTGGGAAAAATCATGGAGCTTGAGGAAAGTATGTTTGACTGGACAAAGGCTGCTTTCTGCAGAGGCACATGGATATATTTGCACCATCATTCCAATGCAAGGAGGACCCTCATGTTTGGTATTGTGTCTAGTAAACTTGCACTGGTCTGGCAAGAGTGATACAAAAACGTCCAGACCGCACAGCAGAGGCACACACACTTGTACTGGCTCTGGTTGTGTCTTGGCCATGCAATTCATGGCTACAAGTGAAGATATATAGCAGTGTCTCTACACAAGTCATCGTTTTATTGAATAAAAAAAAAAACCACAGTAAGCCAGTGGAATTCATGCTTCAAGGGAAAATTGGACAGCTCCATAAGAGACATCTGTTGAGAGTTAATAAATAGATAGAAACTATTACTAAGAAGATCTGTGAATTTATTAATGGATATATCATGGATGTCTCCTGTTTTCTTGTACTTTTTTTTCTCCAGATGTCATATTTTGACATCTGTTAAACCAAAAATCCACCATCCTGTCACTGACCCAGTATAGTTTTCTTGTATGTAATTCAATAAAGTACTGTCTTTTTCAGGTATTGAAATTTAGAAGTTTGAATATTCTATTTGAAAGCCTGTATTTTTCTAATCATATTCTATCCACATTTTGCTCAAAACCAAATAAATTACTCCTACAGCCATTGTCCTCTACAGTGTCCTTAAAATTCAGAGTCTCTCCCATGGCAGAAGATGTTTGGGTTTATTGATACCTTTTGAAACTGTCATTTGCTAAATCCAGTGGGATTTTTCAGTGGACTGTGTTCTGTCCTGCAGTGAAGTTAATAAAATCCTGAATTGATTGTAATAGGTGCATGATTAGAGCTTAAACTTCAGAGGTTTAAAATGAGGGAGGAGCTATCTTTTCTTTGTTTTCCAGTAGGTGGTGTATTTTATATGCTGTTGGCAAGGTCTGTTGCCTTTATGTCATAAAACTCTTTAGGATTTTTTTTAGTTCACATCTGTCTTCACTGAAAGAGGTGAGTGGGCCAGATTGTCTTGGTGGTCAGTACCAAATTATATACAAGATTACTGGAATTTTTCAGCCCTCTGCTGAAGACCAAAGGAGCCTATATTGCTGCCTAGTTTTGAGACCCTGGCTAAACTTCATTAAATAGGAAGAATTGGGATCCAGCTACTGTCTCAGTGCCAAAGCTGTGCAGCAAACCAAAGATGAGACAATGTCAAGCTTCTACATTTTAGTACAGTCAGACATCAGAATCCTTGTGAACTCAGTAAGACATGAAGCTAAAGTCAACTCCTATGACAAGAAAACATGCTTACAATCTCATTTTGCTGGTTCAAGAATCTCAGTATTAAACACTGTCTGGAATTTGTTTGTCAAGTGTGTCTTGTGCCATGAAAAGGAGCAGGAAACTGTGTGTCAGGAAAGAATGATGCAAATGTTATACAAAACTCTTCATCCTGCAATAAATGTTTAGCTCTTCTTTTTTGTGCAGGACATAAGCAGAAGAATGGAAGACATATAGTAGCCATCTTTATATTCTAAATTATGGGGCTAAAATTACTTACATAACTAAGAGAAGCTACTGCAGCAGTCTTGTACAAGAGTTCAATGTTCCAGTCCATACCAGCTTTGCTAGTGTCACTTTGTTTCCTATCTTTAATGCAAAGAAAGCTGTACTTGATTTTTTTGCTGGCTGATAATATTTAGCTGTTCTTTGCTGCTGGTATGATGTATGCAGTAGGATTAGGCCCTAATATAAGGTATAAGAAATTCTGGTATTGATAGCCTTTTCTCCTGTTGCTTCATCTGTTTAATCTATCTCTATCCAATAATAGAGAAGAGTTTGTGAGGAAACTCTTAAAAGTCACAGTTAATATTCCTTGAGACCATTTATAGTTCATCAGTTGAATTGTGTTTTTCCTTGAAACTACCTGACCATTTGTTTGTTTTAGGAAGCCACTGAAACAGGCCATTATAGCACACTTCAGGGAAAAAGAAAGGGACCTGCCTTTGCTGGAGTACAGTCTGGGGGCTGACTGGCTGTGGAGCAGCTCTGCTGGAAAAGAGCTGGGGTCTTGTTAGACAGCAAGCTGAGCATGAGCCAGCAGCATGTCCTGACAGAAAAGAAGGGCAACAGCTCCCTGTGTTGTATTAACAGGAGCACAGCTAGCACACCCAGGGAAGTGAGTATCTCCCTCTATTCAGCATTCACTGGACTGCACCTAGAATACTACATCAGGCTTAGGGACCTCCAGTACAGGAAAAACATCAACACACTACAGTGAGTTCAGCAGAAGTCCCACTGGGGTAACTGGGGGCTGGAGTACATATCCCATGGGAAGATGCAGAAACTGCTCTTGTCCAGCCTGAAGAGGTGGTTTCAGGGAAAGCTAATAGCATTCCAATAGCTACATTCAGGTTATCAAGCAGATGGAGCCAGACTCTTAATGGTGGTGCATGGCAGGAGGATAAGAGACAATGGGCAGATGAAACAGAAAAGATTCAGCCTGAACATAAGGGAAAACATTTCACCATGAGGACAGCTGGGCATGGGAAAAGGTTGCCCAGAGAGGTTGTGCAGTCCCCATCCTCGGGAAATTCAAGACCAAACTGAGTAACCTGATCAGACATTGTAACTGACTCTGATTTGATTAGATGCTAGAGAACCCTGGAAGTCCCTTCCAATTTTTTATCCTCTGATCCTATAAAGCCTCTGCAAAAGAAAAGATACTGTTCATAATACATATGTAACCACTTTGCTGACAGCTAATACCAGCGTGCTTAAAAGATGCATTGTGTTGCCAAGTACTTAACTGAGCAGGTATGACCTGTGTGACACATTTATAAAATTTATAAAGCTTATGAAGTTTATCAAGCATTGGCTTTGTAATCTTCAGCCAGTTTATAATAGTTAGCACATAATTGCAAACCATCAGTCACCATCAGGTATTGGAAACTCTTGGGACCATCTAGCTATGAAGGGCTGTATTATTGAAAGACCCCAAGAGGTGTAATTGTTTCTCCAGTGTTTTTCCTGGTATTCTGATGGTGCACAGGAATGATGATTTCTGTACTGATGTGTCTTTACTGTAGCATGTTGCATGGCTCTTCTCATGTGGCTTTTTTCCCTGCTTGCTTAAATCTTCTCCTCACTTCTTGCAGATGTAGGAGAAATGGAGGAGAATTACTGGCCATTACTGCAGTGCCTCCAGTTACCTGAAGGCCTCTCAAAGCCCATATGTGAATTGGAGCTGTAATAGTCTCAAAGAGATAAATTATGCTGTATCACAGACTCAGTGAGTTATTTTACTGTCCTTAAGATACTGCTGTTCCTGAAGGGGAAGTGTTATCTTTGATGAAAGCTTTTTCCTACGTGTTTGGATTTCCAGCAAATAATGATGAAGGAAAACAAAGGAGAAGCTGTATCCCCTTACCTTATTTAAATTGGAGATTGAATTTGACCTGCCAGAAATGCAAAGCATAAAAGAGTTAGGATTAAGGAGTTTTGGTGGGATTGAAACATGCCATTTTTAGACTGTTTTTGAAGTTGCTCAGCCAGAGAAGCTTGATCTGGATCCTTAAGATGCCACCAAGTCTGGAGTTGCATTGAAGCTCTTACTGTAGATTTTCTATTCAAAGTTGCAATTGAGACTATAAACCAGTGCCTTCAAAGCTATTTTTCTGCAGGTTTTTGTTTTTTATCCAGCTAGTATAAGTTTTGGAGGCTAAACAGTTGTGTCAGCTGCATGTTCACACATCCATGCTTAGCCAGCTTGTATCTTGGTGAATCAGCTCTGGACCTATCCCTGCATGATTGTCTTTGTTTAGTAGGGTAGCCCCTACCTACCTAATCTCCAAATCACAGCCTCACCTTACGTAAGTTCCATTTGAATATTAAACCAAAGGTCTTAGAAAAGCACTTAGTTGCTTCTTTCTTCTTCATCTTACCCTATCTGTCTACAGACTATTTACCTGCATTTCATTTACATTCTTCTTAAAGAGTTAAACTTTTGCACTTACTTCTTTTGCAGAGACAGTCATGGGGCTTGGGGACACTTTTTGTGACACTTGGTACAGTTCCCTAGATTTCCTAAACTAACAACTATAAGGTTTTCATAGCAGTTTTTAAGTGTAGATTGTTTCTTGAAAATTTTTGCAACTACTATCTTTGAGCATATTAAAAAAAAATTATTTTCTTCTTTATTCCACAAAAAACCCACATAGTTAAAAGTTCCACAAATTACTAGATGGATCATCAAAGTGAGAGCAGCCAGCGTTTTTTATTCCACAAATCTTTATAGGACTGAAATATTTGCAATACAGTACTGGTTAGACATAAAAATTGGAAGATGAGAGGCTAGAGAGCAGCCCTGCAGAAAGATATCTGCAGGTGGGTTGATGGCAAGTTGATAGGAGTCCACAGTGTGCCTTGGCAGCCAAAAGGGCCAGCTGTGTCCTGGAGGGCACCAGGCACAGCATCTCCAGCTGGGCAAGGGATGGGATTGTCCTGCTGCTCTGCCCTGGTGTAGCCCCGCCTTCAGCACTGTGTGCAGTTTTGGGTGCCACAAAAAGAACATCAGACTATTAGAGCATGTCCAAATGAGGGTGACCAAGATGGTGAAAAGTTTTGAGGGCAAGAATTAGGAGGAGCAGCTGAGGTCACTTGTTTGTTGAGCCTGGAGAAGGCTCAGGGGTGACCTCATGGCAGCTGCCAACTCCCTCAGGGGCAGCAGCGGGTGGGGAGGTGCTGCTCTCCTCTCTAGAGACAGGACAGGGGGCCATGGGATGAAGTCACATCAGGGCAAGTTCAGGTTGGACACTAGGAAAGGGCCCTTCCCTGAGATGGTGTTGGTCACTGGAACAGGCTCTCCAGGGAAGCCGCCATGGCACTGAGCCTCTCAGAATTCAGAGTGTCTGGACAGTGCTCTTAGGTCTGTGCTTTAGCTTTAGTCCTGCAAGGAGCAGGCAGTTGGACTCAATGATCCTTATGGGACTCCTCCAACTTGAGATATTCTAGGATTCTGTTCTTGTGTTCTTGGGTTTGCTTAATTTGCAGAATTATCATCATATTCAAAATGGTATAAAATTGAAATTAACTAAATACTATTTTATGTATCATATATGCAAAATATTATACATAAAATGTTAATATAAATGATACAGTAAGTGAACTGAGAAAGTGTCTTTATTTTGTATAAACACTAACATGACTTTCAGAAATTCAGAAGATGCAGTTATTTTGAGTAATCAGCTATGATGAGTTACAGCTATGTGGAGTGGTAAAAGGTCTTTATTATCAATTGAAGATTATTAATGTAATAAACAAGACTGACCCTTACTTATGATGCAAAACCTACATTTACCTGATTATAGACTGCTGAATAGTGATATTACACAAGCATTAAATTTATTAATTGTATTGATGTTTCTAAAATTATTTTTTAGGAGCAGTTAGACAGTGAGAGCATGAAATTGAAGCAACTTGAGGACAAAAGCAATCAAAAGGAAAGGAAGCTTTTATCTATTATTTCCAATCAAGATGATAAAATAAGAAATCTGGAAAGCAAATTGCAAGAATTAAATGAAGCACAAAAGAATATACAGATGCCAGCGTATAAAAGGGAGGTAAGATAAGAAGCCAAGTAGAGATAAAATAAAAAAGACAAACATTTGTAAATTATTACTTCATTCAAACATTAAATGTTTGGAATTCGTACTAATAATTCTAATAAAATTTTAAATTTCATCATTTTATAATTACTGGGAAATTGTCAAATTATACAAAGCACATAGGGAACACCTTTAAATACATATTGATTAGTTGGTATGTTAATTATTATAGGATATGTCTTGAAAATTTTCATATTTTGAAAATTCCAGATTAGCATTTCTCGTTCATAATTTTCAGTTGGAAGTTTTCCCCAGAACTGAGTTGATTTTTTAATTTTTATGCCACCCTATTTCTGTTATAGAATAGCATCCGGGGTGCTATTCTATCTTTGTGGAGTAGCTAGAGTGCAGTCATGGATGTCACTCTGACCATGTATACACATAATAGCTACCAAATTTAAAGTGAGCACAGGTAAGCGTAGGAGCACAGCAACACGGAACTTGTTGCTATTAGCATTCCTAAGCATTGCTGAGCTTCCTGTGGCAAGGACTTGTATCCTGTCTTGCTGGGTGTAAGGCAGCTCAGATGAGTCTGCAGGAGCTGCAGCTGCACTTCAGCCTTGCAGGTAAGACATACCTGTGGTTAGAGGCAATGGATCAGCTTATACAGATTTCTGAACTTACACGTCTTTGAAATCAGCTGATTTGGCAGGCATGCTCAAGTTCATGTCTGACTTGGAACACATATGAACTACCCCGGCCATCTGGTAATGTAGCTCTAGTGGAACTGCAGCTTAGTGACTGATTATTGTGAAAACTTCCCTTAATGCCTGGCAGATGTAAAACTATGTAATACTGGAGTGAACCACACGGTGGTAGTCAAAGTTAATAGCTTATTTTAAAAACTGCTAGAACTCCTGACATATTAGCTTCTGATGTGTTCATTGAAATTTTCAGTGAATACATTGATTTTTAAGAGGTAAAATAGCTGAGTAACAAGCTTATACAAAAGACAGAATCTTACCTTATACATGACTGAAAACAAATTACTATCAAGCAATATTCTTAGAACTAGTTCCCTTTCAAGAGAGTATGAGCAGAGAATTGCCACTCTGAGTTAATAAGTTAACCTAAAAGGAGCTAGGCATTTCATAGAAACTGCTTTTGTCATTTTGACAATGCTTTGAGAGCTTTCAACAGGACTAGGTGAAGGACCCCATGACATTTGTATTCGTATCAAAGTGAAGCGCAAAATTAATATGCTAACGTGCTCAATATTTTCCTATTTTACTTCAAGGTGAAAAGTAAGAAAGTTGTTCCAGATAAGCCTGAATTATCTCTAGGGATCTCTGGTATTTCACCTGAAAGGTAAATACTTCTGCAGCATTTTTCAAATTTGCTTTTTGCTTTTCTGCAATTCAGTAAAGCCAGCTATTGCCCTCTTTTCTACACAGTATCTTAGGAACAGGCTGGGCAGGGAGTCGGGAGAGGGGAGCATCAAAGGTCAAAGAGCTAATGCAGGAAGATAATAGAGCCAACAACTATCTGCAGTCATAGCTGGGGTTCTACAAGTATGGAGGGCTAAGCTGGGAGGGAGAAAGGTAGCCACTTTTGGAAAACAGTGCTGGATGTTTATGCTGAGGTTTGAATAAGCATTAACTGCCTTGCATTTACTCTTCTGGACAGGAATGTACAGCCATTATGGATTAAATGATGGCAGCACAGCTGTGCTGCCAGGAAGAGGTCTGATAGGCAACATGAAGAAGTAATTCTTGGCCTGACCCATCTTTAATGAGATAGTTTGAAACCCAGTTTATCTGTAAGCTGAAGCCAGCAAGCCCCTACTATGACCAAGGGATCAAAAGCAGTAGATTTCCTCTTCTGCCAGTGATTTTGGAAAAATATTCACCAAAATCTTAGGTTTGCATTTTTCATAGGATAGGCATTAATGTCACTTTTAACAACTTTGCTGGGGTCAAATAGAAGATTCTCTAAGGTGAGGTTAGGGGAGTATTAAGAGAAAGAATCAAATTCTTGCTGTCTTCTTGCTTTTGACCACTCCCATACATAGGCTAGGTGAACCACATGGATCTTTAGTCTGTCTCACTACTCTTTATGATAAGAAAGAGAGGAAATAAGACTGTAATGTGAGACAGACTTGTTTATCTTTTTGATTTATATCTAAAAAATGAAAAACCTTTACCTGTCTTCTGTCTCCCTGCTCTCAAATAGCTTCCTTACTTTACTGTTTTCTTGGAAAGAGGTATGTGACTGGTAAGATTACTGGTAATCTTACACTAGTAACATTACAGTATCACAAATGTCTAGCAAATTAGGACTGCTTCATCTAATCATAGCTATATTTTAAAATTCTTATTAGAAACTTCATTTTTTTTTATTTCCTATTTATCAAAATATCTGGAAAATCATCAGAATGTGTTAACAGTAGCAATTTTAATGATTTCTCTAGATCTTTTTTTCAAATGAAATCCAAATAAATATTTATGTCTTCAAAAAGAGAAACACAACACAAGTAGGCATACAGTCTGATTGCTATATGAATAATCAATAAAAAAGGAAAACAATTCACTGGATAAAAGAAAAATCCCTTTTGAACTCTTGATGTAAAGATGCAAAAGAGAACACAAATCCAACTTGACATTTTCATCTTTGAAGTTCATTTTATAAAATCCATTGTATTGTGCTTAAAAATATAAATTACTCAGCAAGTTTATCAAAATTTCACAGTGGAATTTTATGGATGCATCAGTAACTTAATAACAATGCCTTTGAGCAAATAAACTCACTCCAGTGTGTTTATTTAGTGTGGAACTATTTAATAGTGTGGAACTATTTTTACCATTATCGGTGCAGATAACTAAATATCAGATTCCCATATGATACTCTGGAAAAGATAGGATGAATCCCTCAGAATAAAAAGAAAAGTCATATGATATTGCATGAAACCAGAGAGAATGAGTTCACAAACTCCTCCCTGAAATGCCAAGTTGACAGAGAAGGAAAGAGCCGTAACAAATGCTTGTGTGGTCCTTCTTCTGCAGTCTGAAGTGCACTGGCAACAACAGAAAACAATTAATGTTCATAGTGGAAACATCTTATTTTCCCTAGAATTGAGGTGTAAACAGTACCCTTGGGAAAGATAAAGTCTTCCACAAAAGAAAGAACTGAAAGGCTGGATTTTTGGGGGCGGTCCTTGCTGGGTCAGTTCCTATGTTCAAATATACATATGTATGATATGACTAAACAACTCTTTGACAATATTTCCTTTTCCTTTTTCTGCTTGCTTTTACTGAGGACAACAAAAATATGTATACATATGTTGAGGAACAAGATATCCAAGAAAAGTAGCTTATACTATTGTTTTTCTCTGGTTTGTGGGTGTTACTAGATTAAAGGTCACAACAAGCTGAATTGGTTGACTCTTCAATTTACAATTTTGATCTTCCAGAGAGAATCTGGAGACTATTTTCCAGGACATGAAAGAAGAGTGTCATCGAATATGTATGCTAGCCAGAGAACAAACAGACCAACTGAGTATATTTAAGATAAAGCCAGAACCTGAAACTGGTAATATCATACTTAAGCTCTTATTGTGATTCAACTGTTTGAAAGCTTTGCTTTATATTTGAAAATACTGCAAATTACACATACATAGAAGTACTTCCACTGTTTACCATCTGCCTTTTTCAAGTCTGTTCACATGGTGCTCAGTATTTCACCAAGAAAACGCACCGCCAGTTTTGGCATTCTATGATGAATGCTCCAAATCACATGCTATAAAAGACAGTCATCACATCAATGGCTCTTGTAATTGTTTTGTCCCTTGGAGTGAGAGGCAGGCACTTACTACATGTGATATCCCATCATACTGTGTGAATGACAGCACTTGCTTGCTTTTAATTTAGCTGTCAGTTCAAAAGATGTCTGCTATGAATGCCTCTAGCCCCATATCTGTTAGAGGAAAACTACAGGACTGAGGAAACCCAGAGGACTTATTTTCTAGACTTCCTTGTGCAGACTTTTAAATACTTTTTTCTTTTATGGGACAAGAGCTTAATCCAACTCTTCCTGAAAACAAAGGGAAGGCTTAATTTTTGTTGAAACTGTGAGAGATCCTAAATGTCCAGTTCTGCTAATGCTTACCTTTAAAACAATGTAGGCTACTATGGGTATTCTCCACTAACTTTTCTTAATAGTAGGATCAGACTCTTAAGTGATTTCAGTAAACACCTGCCAAATGCACACAGTTGAAGGAAAATATGCTGATTTCAGCACTTGCTTTCGATTTAGGTCATCCATTACTGAAACATGAAGTGCTGACATGTATCTTGTTGCTTCAAATTGCTCTGTTTGAACTGTATTGTGGTAATATGATTATATACTAATAACTTCATTATTTGGGGGTTGGGATTTTGGAGGAAGTGTGTTTGGCAACATACTTCACAAGAATGGTTTTGATTTCTCAACCAAGTGCCTAACTCAACTGTGTGAAAAGCCAAACATGATGAAAGCCAAATAGATGATAAAGGCTTAAGTAAACTGTGTGTAAAGGTATACATGACAATTAATTAAATGTTTGATTTGTTACTTCTGTGTTCCACTGACAGAAGGCTGCTGCTGTACAATCAGTTTTTACTGAAGTTATTCTCTCACCTGGTTAAGAGTAACCATTACCATTTTTATTAATATAGTGCCAAAAACGAGGGGTGAATTCTCGAAACAAAGGGAAAACATGGTCCCATTTCTGAATAGTTTTTCAGTTTAAATATTTAACTAATTTGGAAACCAGTGGGAGTTGGGTACCTGAATACCTTCTAAAATCGTGCTCATGGTGCCTAGCATGTTCTTGGCACTGTGTGAAGTGGTTTGGGTTCCAGCTTCTATTTCTGCCAGAACACTTCAGTAAATATGCAAGTATGTGTTAAGAGTATGGGACAACATAATTTTCAATAAAATGAAAATGTTTATAGCCATAAATCAAAGAGAAATATCATTACTAGAAGAGATTATTTCCTTTTATTTCTGTTCTGATAGTTTTTGTGTCAGAACTAGTGTTTGTGAAAGAAAACTACACCTCAATCTGATTTTAAAGAGAAAACAAGCAGTTAAAAAAGCAGGGAAGGAAGACAAAAAAAAAATACCCCAACACTACATTTTTAATAACTATATTTCAATGGGCTATTTAATTTTTTCTTCATTCTTTCTTTACAGAAATACAGTTTTCCATGCCGATACAGTGCACTGATAAAACTGATGAACAAGCAGAAGAGCTTTTTAAGCCTCGGGTTATAAAGGATATAAATAGAGGTGCATCATGCATCACATCTATCACACCAAGAGGAGTGGGCCAAGATGAGGACAACAACTCTGTAGAATCACTTTCTAAATTTAATGTCAAGTTTCCACCTACAGACAATGACTCTGCTTTCTTGCAGAGCACTCAGGAAAAACCAACAGTTCCTTGTACTGGTATATCTGAAAACATGCTTCAAGATCATCATTTTAACCTGGAGCACAGAGACCGTGCTGTTAACCTCAGTAAATTGGAACCTAACTCATTTGAAGCTCATGGCATTGATCTCATGACCTCAGCTTTACAAAGCTTAACTACTGTTGACAAAACAAACCCCTCAGATCATTCAAAGATGCCCATAGAAAATATCTGTGACAAATCATGTTTGAAAACAACAGACAGTGGTTTCACATTTGTACCTAAGCACACAAACCAGGGTGTACCTGAAGTAATTTTTTCTTTAGAAGCTGCTGGAACAACCGTCAGAGGTCCTCATCAGGTATCTTTCTATAAATATTCTACATTTCAAAAAATGGTAATGATTCAGACACACATTTTGCAAAGATCTTTGAGACTGGATTAATACATTCTCTAAGAAACCTCATCAGTCTTTTTTTAAGACAATATCTCTTGCCATTTCTTCTTCCTAATACTGCAGAATGTGTTCAAGATGCTTTTCTTGAAACGTCAGGAATATAAGCAGACATAAGCACTGGATGCTTTTACAAATTTCGGTTCATCCAGATATTAATTGCTTCTATATCTATTTCAAAGCTGTCATTAATCCTAAATTGTCCCCTAGATTAGTTTCTTTCTACCCTTGATCTCAGTTATATAGGGCACACATTTGTTTTAATTGTTTTTCGTGTGGACAAAATAGGAAAAATGAACCAATTAAAAAGCTAAACAGATAAATACTTCCACTATGAAAAAAAAGCTACTTTTTGTCCCAGTCTGAGGTATGAACAAAACCCTATTCCTGCTCTAAGAAACTTAAATTTTTGTCATAGTAGGAAAAAAAAACATAATTTTTTTTTTTTAATGAAGGGAAGTTTGATAAAATACTTTATTTTAGGTTTATGTATGTAATTTGGGCTTAAATTTCAGTTATAGCCTGAAGTCCATAGGAGCTTCTGAAAACAAGGCCCAGTAGCTCTAATGCAGAAAAGCATTTTGGCATGTTCTGACACTCACATCTCTGAATACTTTGTTTCTTTTGTGTAATATCCTGTCCCAACTGAAAGCTGGCAAAATTATTAATAGACTGATTCTGTGTTTGTTTGGTTTTTTATTTCTGTAACTTTTCTGGTACCTTGTGAAAGGACAAATTTTCAAGAATAAGCAAATTGTGATAATTAGGAATTCTCTGAGGGTGGAATTCACCTATTTTTACTGTTTACATGGATGAAGTTTTAAGTTCTTTCCTAATGACAAGGTACATGCAGCAGAAGAGCTTTACATCTCCGTTTGGTCACTGCATGACCTGCAAAACCAGCATTTGGAAAGTGTTGTAGGACATGACAGCTTTGATGTTTACTTCTCCTAAAATTTACCCAGTCTGGTTTAATTTTCTATTGCAAACCACTTTTGAGTGAAAATTTTAAAGCATTGAAAGATTGCTGCTTTAAGCTTGATTTTTTTCAAAAGCTATTTTAAATATGTGTTTGTAATGTAGGAGATCTCAATTCTTTACCAACTTATTAATTACAGTTTTTACTGTATTTTTCATACAGTAAAAGGTCCTCAGTTAAAGCTGTGACTAAGTTAAACAAATTAACACATTTATTTAACTGCTAGTAGAATTCCTGTGGAACTGCGAGGAATTCACTCCATTGCTTGTTACTGTCCTCCTTTTCTGTACTCCCTCTCCAGCCTGTTCTTTTACTAGTTAGTCTGTCTATTCATTTTTCAATAGATGGCACCCTGCATTGTACATTACAGCAAATGAAACAGCTGGTATGTGGTTATAAATTGATTGGGGAGTATGCAGCTTAAAAAGTACAGAGCAGTGGTTGAATAGCAGTAAAACTTTGACCATTGGTATTTCTGCAAAATAAGGAAATTAATTTGGAACCAGCATTTAAAATGTAAATGATATGTTTTGTGGAGAAAAATGTACTAATGCTAGCACTCAGAGAAAAAGAAAGCTAATGGTGAACTGTTTAGTATTTGAAAGTCATATCTACAATAGCACTGCATTGATTAAAAGGTTATTTCTTATCCAGAAGTTTGCTTGAAACAAGGCAATATTACTTTAGAAACCATTAAACATACAGGTGTGTATATCAGTAGATTTAAATATCCATCACCTTTATTCAGCTACTTTCAAAATAGGTTTCTAAGTATTTTTCTCAGTTAATTGAACTCAGCTCTAGAGGTTTTTTCTGACTGCAANTTAAGTTACTTTTATATACGCCCTTTTCACTCTGTTAACCTTAGCAAAATTTATGCATCAACTTGTTCTTAGTATTTTTACCACCTTTCTAGGGAGTGGTTGTACTGCTTACAGATTCTATCATCCCTTCCAAAAATGAAGGAAAAGCCAAAAAAGAGAGAATTATATACCTCTTTTTTTTCCTAGTGTAGATAAAACTTTCAAGTATTTACTACATATGTTAACTTATAAAATGGAAAACCCCATAAATGCAATAGATTTGGCAACAGCAAGTTCTTGGAACTGCTCTCAGTTGGTGTAATAAATTTAGCTCTTTCCTTCTATGTGGATACTAAATCTAAAATCTCAGTACTGTTTTCTTAGAATGTAACTTTAAAAAAAAAAAACGTGACTGAAAAGAGCAGTAGATTAAAATAAACATGGATATTAGTGAACCTAGGATTTTACCAACTACATTTAGCTGAGACTTTCATATAGATGCACATGTTTATTGGTATTTGCAATTTGAGGGAGTTGTCTCCACCAAAAATACTTCTAAGTATGTTCATGATTTTAAAAGCTAATCAGTAGTCTATTAACCTCAATATTAATGTTTTTGAAATTGAATGTCTGCTTAAATAGATCCCTGTTCTCTCAAGGACATAAGCACGAGCTTAGCACTCAAGAAATGGAAGTTAAGTGCCTGTGTGTGGGTTGATGGATGGGTACCTCCTTTGTTACGTTTCCAAGATGACAAATAGATTTTACAATAGTATTTTATCTTTTTTTTCAAACAGTTTTTTACATCATATCAGAAACAAATAATTCTAAACAAATTTATGTAGTGTTTAAGTGTGTTAAGTGTGTCAGTGTCTAGATAGATTTAATATGCAATTTACACCAGCAACATACAATAAGTAGATTCTTTGAGCTGAAAAAAGTGGTGTGATTGCACTTAATTACTAATTAGTCAATTTAATTATATGGATTGCTGACCATAATGAAAGACAGTAAATCTGCTATTGCTATGTGATAAGCTAAACACTGTCTAAATACAGAATGGGCAGGAAATTGACTCCCAAGAAGTTCGGGGTGGTTTAAAAAGAAGGTTTTACCGCTGTGAAAGCCAGCTTAGTTGTACAGTGGGCTGCCGTGGGAGAAATAAACAATAGAGTCTAACTATTTGGCATGATGAAATTTAAAGAAGAGCTGAAAATTAAAAATCTTGGTTATCAGTAGCAAGAAATTTAAAACTTCCAAAGAAATGACTATGTAAAGTATTCTTCCTTGCCTTCCCATGAGTGAGTAAAGCAAGAGGAAGAAATTGAGCCAAAAAAAACCCTGTAGGGCACACTCTCTTCTAAGTTCCATCCTCACGTACCAGCTTGCTGCCATTCTTTCTACTTTGTAGTCACAACAGGATGCATTTGGTTTTCAGTTTACTCAAAACCTAATTGTCCTGGCCATATAACCTAACTATTTGATCTTGTGTTGCTAATATTAAAGTTATGAAACTTTACCTTGAAAACTGATAGAATAGTGTGCACTTAGACTCTGGGCTTAAGTGCCTTGAATTCCAATGTTGAATAAACAGACTTGCTGGCTTCTATCTCAGGGACCAAGTGCAGTGCAACTGCTAAACCAAATACTATGTAGTTTATGGAATTGCCTGAATTCATGCATAGCTATTCAGATGGTTCCAGTGAGTTTGACATTGTCATGGCAGGAGGAATCCCAAACAAGAGTATTTGTGACTCATTTATACTAAAAGGCAGCCAGAGCAAGTAAGTACCTTAATCCATGACATGGATATAGTCATTTTGGAAGTAAACTGAAAACTTACATGGCAATAAGACTGGCAATTAAATATTAATCATATTAACTCTGTACAAGAAACATTTTATTCTAAGGTAAAAATGTATTTTCTCATTTCTGCTAAATGGCTTTCGTGTACTATGACTTCTACAGTAAAATATTGAAATGCAAAGTTGAAGAAAAGCTTTAGTATGTACCAGACTGATATTACAGACTTCTGCTCATAGCAATATTTAGCATTAATAGATACTAAGGTGTTTTAAAATATTTGAAAGAATAGTATGTTTATAGAACTTTTAAAAAACCAAAGTCCTGTCTTGCTTTTCTTAAATGAGAACTCTCTAGTTAGTATCTCTGGTCAGGCAGGTGTAAAGGAATCCTAATTTAAAGAGGCAGGATTTTTTTAATAGAAATATAAACTACATCATAATGTAAACCACATTGTAAACCTCAGCAATAATAATTTTCTGTTTCTTTTAGCCCATTTGGCAGCCTCAAGACAATGATTTGCTGGCACAAGCATATGCAGACTCTGAACTGAATCAGTGTGGAATATGTGAATTCTGTCGAGAAGTTTTCCCACCATCTCTAACATCTAAGGAAGATTTTCTTCGGCATCTCAATTCCCACTTTAAAGTACAGTCTTAATGTATGAGAATTCAATGGTTCACTGGTTTTTCATACATTTATACATTTTTTTTATTCAATAGATAAGAGTTTAAGAATTAAGACTTCTTGTAACAAGAACTTATGACTGAAATTGTCAGATAAGCACATTTTTAGTTGTTTTTGACAAGGCAAAATGAAACTAAGTCACTCAGTACTGTAATTCACATTATTGCTTGTTATGCTTCACTATTAACTTTGAGAGTGATGTCAAACACTTTTTTTTTCCCAATTAATCTTTGCCTGAATAGGCCTGAAGTTGTGACTGTATTTATGAATGTAGATTTGCAGGATTAATACGTTAATCTGGCTGGCAAAAATTGGTGTAATGCTAGGATTTTTTTTTTTACAGTATCCAGTGATGCAATTACGTTCTCCCTGAAGTAAACAGGAAGAGAAGTAGGCCCTCATTTTTCATTTATATTAATTAATTTCAAATTTAACTTACAATAGTGAACCTCTTAATTCAGATTCTTGTAGAATTATCATAATAGCTGAATCCAGGTGTGCCAGAATTAGGATAAGCTTGTTCACTAGTAACATATATGAATGGTTGACTTTGCCAGGTGAATTTTTTACTAAAGTGAGTAATCAAAAGTAACACATAAATGATCCTTTTGCTAAAATGGAACAGTAATGATTTTATAAATATTTGTTACATGTTTAAAAAAATTTATCTTGTCCGTGTACCTTTATAGCATTAATAATTACTAAAAATGCTTTCAGGGAACAGGTTATATTAATATGAAGGACAGAAAAGGTTAACTTTCCTCAAAACTAACAATACCAAGGATTATTTGCCATCCCTTCTGGTCTGCTATGATGAGTTGCCCAAGTCTGGTACAGACTAGAAAGGAAAGGGGAAAACCTAATCACCCAAATCTCAGTGACTGTACTTTTAACCTGAATATGCTTAGTGGCTTTCTGTATGCAATTAAAATTTGTGTTTAGTTAAAACATTGAAGTTTGATAAACTTTGCACATTTTCTGGATTTACTGATGTCAAATTTAAAAATAGGGGTGTTGCCAAGTATTTTAAATTAATGATAAAGGGTGCTTGCTTTTTGCATTTGAACTGAATATAGAGTTTAGCCCTAATATTGATAATTAGCATTAATATTTTCATAGCAGCAAAGCACAACACTTTCTCTTTTTAGAGATTTGTTTGCAGGTGACAAATTTCTGGAAGAATTAACTAACACCTGCGTAATTTTTAGAAATGGATTTTTCAGCAATTATTTTCTCTATTTTAACCACGTCATGTTTGTGTCGGGCTGCGTCCTGTGACAAGCAGCAGTGTGCCTGCAGGAAGGGTTTGTCGCCGTCGGGCCGGGAGCCCCGCGGCGCTGCAGAGGCGATGTGCGGCCGCGGCCGCGCCGTGCGGAGTGCGAAGCGCCTCCCCGGAGAGCGCGGCTGGGGGTGGTGCCCGGCAGAGACACAAGTTCCAGCCTTGGGAGGAGAGGAGGGGATTCGCACATCTCCAGCCAGCCCGACACACGGCACCGACTCGTCCTCTCAGCCGTGAAATTCGGGCTCAGAAGCTCGCGTTATTAAGAGATGCACAAACTGCGAATCACCTTTGAAGAAAGTAAAGTCATCTGTTTCTGCCCCCCGCCCCCACGCGTGGATGCCTTTTCCCCAGGAGCCCCGCGCCGAGCCCGAGTCCTGCTCGGGGACGGGGCTCTTTGTTGCTGGAGGCAGCCTGGGGTCCCGGGCACGGCGGGGAGGGCGGCAGGAGGTGGGGGGAACACGGGTGACCAAAGACTCGCCGACGAGCAGAACCCATCCATCTCCCACTGCGAGGGCTCCTGCCTAGTGCGGCGTTTTAGGAAGCTGTTTAATCCTGCGTACATAAAACTGTTGCTGCCTGAGGGCATCCAGATAGGCTCACCGATCAGACCACTGCGAGGAGCACTAGTTTAGTTTTTAAATAAATAATAAATAGATAAACAAACAAATAAATAAATCTCACGCTAGGCAGTTGTGAGCGACTCGAAGTGGGAGGCGAGTGCAGTCCCTGAATGGGCCCCCCTTATACAGCTTTCCTTGAGGCGGCTGCTGCTGCCAGCAGGGACATCTGCTTTATTACACTCACCAGAGGAGCCTCAGTATTCCTCCCCTTCCCTCCCTCTTCCACACAACCCGGCAGAGGAGGTTGAATCCACATGGGAAGTAGAATGTCATTAAAAATAATAAATATGGTGGAAGGAACTTGAGAGGACAGGAAGAGCGAGCAGCAAACTCGTGCCAAGGTGTTATACCGAATTCCAACTCCTCCAGGGCCAGCGGAGCCCTCGCCGGGGCAGCCCCGCGGCTGGAGCAGTTTCAGGGCTCCCGTTCGAGTTCCCTGTCACCCCGCCCCGCGCTGACGGTGCGCGACGCGTGAGCCCCCCGCGCTCACAGCCAGCGTTCGCGGGACCGCTCGCAAGGAAACAAACTGCTCCCGTTTCCTATCGGGGGCTCTCTGAGTGAAATTCCTATCGGAAGCTCTCTGAGCGACACGGCGGCGCGACGGCTGCTTCAGCCTGCTGCGAGGGCTCAGTGCCTGCGGCCGGGTAGAACACATGTAGCTCCTCTGTCTCTCCGGCTAACTCGACAGCTGCTCGTAGCTCCAGTAATTAGGCTGTCACTGCTTGTTAGAGGAGAGGAAAACGCTCCTATGACAGATTCCACGAGTCCTCTGTTTTTTAAAATCTCGCAGAAATCACCAGAACATTAACTGAGATTTCTTATTTATCTAGAATCAGAAGGAAAAAGTTCCCTCTCCCATCTCGCACTCCAATCAGATCTCTCTTCCGACTCCCATGAAACAGTGGATTCGCTCTAAGAGGCTGAGGAAGTTACCTTCCTTCCCCTGCCTACCTGGGAGGAAGAGGGAGCTTCCTGGCCTTGTGAACCTGCTTTTAAAATCCTTTCCCCGTGTGGCTGTATCTAACCAGATAATAGAAATGAAGTTTTTTCTTCATTAACTGAGCGGAGGAGTTGCTCAACACACGATCCTTCCACATCCGAGATAATATTAATTCAGAGGATGCTCAGGAGAGGCTGTTCCCCCTTACGAACAAAAGCACTGGAGGATCAAGCCGAGATGCTTCTACCCCCACCCATGGTTCACTCAGCAGATGAGACTCAGAGGAGGCGATTTCTTCCCCTCCCTCCCGTACATTCCCCTTTCCCCCGCAATCATACAAGGTTAACTCAACAGAGGAGTCTCAATCCAAATGNAAAAAAAAAAAAAAAGAAGGAAGGGGGAGAAAAAATCAGAAATAGGGAAAGAAAAGAGAAAAAGCAGCAGGCTGATTACGAGGTGTCAAAACTGCCAGGAGCAAGAAGGTGATAGCAATCAGGGGTGAGAAGAGTGCGCCATTCGTGCGGGGCAGCTAATTATCCGTCTCATTTGAGAAGAGCAGCATTCGAGGCAGCAGCGTTCGCCTGCTGAACGGTGACAGATTGGCGCGGAGGAGAGGGGAGGTGTTAAAACAATGGAGCCGGGCTTGCGAGCGCTGCTGCATGCTAATCAGCCCGGCCTCCTTCCTTCTTCCCTCCGCCTGCCTGCCTGCCGCGATCCCTCCTTCTCGCTGGCCTCATGGCAAGCCCAACGCTACCCGGCCCCTCCGCAGCAGGCGGCACCGCACCCGGCATAGGTGGTAACCCAGAGAGAGAGTTCCAGCGGGACCGCGCAGCGGGGCTGGCGGCACCCGGGGGACCTGGCAGGCTGCTGGGTATCAGTGGTACATTTCAGACCTCGCCCTTGGCGCCCGGGCTGGCAGGAGCCCGTCAGCGCGCTCCCCGCGAGGGGCAGAGGCGAGGAGCTCACGGTACGAGCCCTGCGGGCTCTCCGGGCTGACCTCCCGGCGCCCTCCCCGCCCGCGGCCAGCCCGTAGCCGGCTGCCCAGGGAGAGACAATCTATTGCCGCGGCCCAGACCAGGCCGCCGAGGTGAGGGAAATGCAGAGCTGTGCCAATTACTGAGGGACTCCGGGGCCTCCGCTGCCCTCTCAGCTCTGCAAAGGAACTAGAGACCGGAATGCTAAAACATGCAGTAAGCAAGTGGCACGGCCTTTCCTCACCATTCCCTTTTGCCTCTCGGATTGCTTGGCCTCGCAAGCCCGAATGACTCTGCACGTACACCGTGTGTGCCTTGTGAGGAGGTACTAATAGGTCTGTCCCTCTCTCAGACCAGGAACAACCATTCCCTTTCGGAAACAGGCAACAGGGTCTGCAGAGCCAGCAGAAATGCTTTCTGAGGGATCTCTTTGGCCCTAGCTTTCCCAGGAAGGCCATGCTCCGCAGGACTCACAGGGTAAACCCCGGGGCTGGAGCATTAGCAGCCCAGCTACAGTAAGTGCTCCGCTCTGCCAAGGAGAAGCAGAGGAATGAGCGTTGGAATGTTTACTCTCCAATATTTCTCAGTTTCCATTCCATCCTGCCCTGAAAGATTTTTGATTACTATACACTTCAAAATAGTATTTATTACAGATTTACATAATCTGTATGTTTTATGTTAAGGCAATAACACATTGATGCTGTACTACTGAAAGGAGTTAATCTAAACTATGTAGTGTCTGTTATAACAGAGTTCCAACTAAAACATATCCTTGCTTTCTGGCACTGACAAGGAACACATATCCAGAAGGACATTGCCCAGCCACATTAGGTAAACTGCCAGGTGAAGCTGTTGCTCGATTCCTGAACCTTCACTGGGTTATGGATCAGCACTTGGCCAAATTAAATGATGTAAATCTGTGTGTAACCTCACATTTAATTAAACAAATGTTATTTCAAATAGCATGTGCCTGGTTTACAGCAGGATTCATGGGGATAAGAAAACACTGAAAGGGAATAAACTGGTTTAGACCTGAGGTAAGGCAACATGATAACTCAGGTTGAATGTTATTTAAAATAGATTTGAGTGCATGTACAGTTAGGCGCTAGTAATAGCGTTTAAATTTTGTTATTCTAAGTCTGTCGTTGAATGTACTTGATGAGATTGTCCATGAGCATACAGATGGTGAGATTTTCATGCTTCTGTGGCATACTGACATCTCAGGCTGTAAAAATAAGTTCCCAGATCGCTGTAATACCTAAGAAATAGAAAAATGCAGTCCACCTTAATGCTCTACATTTGAGTCCTTTATGTTTTAAGAGATTTTATATACTAGATACACAAGTTTGTGCATATTAGGAAGACATTTACAGTACAAAGCAAAATACAAGATAAACTCTGCACCCTTTTTTATGTGCTTCTGAATTTAGAGATATGGGGGATGGAGATAAAAACTTGCCTTTGCTATTATCTGCATTTTTTTGTAACTGTTGTCGTGGCTTGTTTGTGGCCCCCCACTATCAAAAACCAGACCGTGCTAAACTAATACATTTTTTCATAAGGATAAAAGGCAAAAATACATTTTTATTAGCTGTTTACTTTTCATTAAAAGATTCCTGGATTGTTTCTTAATTTCATATAGTTTTCCAAGCTGGAAACAGACTATTATATCTATTTTTATGATTTAGACTGCACTAAAAAGGTATTTGCATTAAAGATGAATGCCGAGATATCTTCTCTAAAATAATAAGTTTTTCCTGCCTAAGAAGCCATAGCGTGGAGCAATCCATGCATCAGCCTGTTCAGCCCAGAAACCAAAACTGATATTGCTCATAAATATCCAGGGTAGGGCATCCCTATTGGTTACTGCCTGGTCACAGACAAGGTGCTGTGCTTATCCAGGTTTCTGAACTGACTGAATAAAAATTTTAAATAAAAATATATAGCAGGGTGATATGGTGCAAATGAGCTAAAAGAAAAACGTTTTGCAGAGACAAATAAATAGTTTTTAAATGTTTAAAATATTCAATTGGTGTAAAAAATAACTACTTGTAAAAACGTGTGTATTTTCATTATGCTTAATTTGCCATTCAAAACAAGTTTTTCTTAATAAGCTCTATTGTTTCTATCTGTTTTGTGAAATGTAATACGTGTGAGACAGAAAGCAGACTCGGAATGTGAATGAGTCTTGTTTTCTCTTTCTCTCTTTCTTTCATTTTTAAAATACAACTTTATTCATATTCACAGGGATCTTTAAGTTGAGAAAAGGATTAATGGAAGTGGCACGACACTCCTGAGGTCATGATCTGAAAAGATGAAACATGAAATTCTATCTGCTAGTCTTTTCCTATATCTTATTTGCGTGCAATAGAAGTCTCCACAAGCAAACTACTCTATAGTTAATAGTTATGTTTTCACCCTCAGCAATGACACAAGCTTTGTCAGGTTTTCGCTGTTTGTATAGTTCATTAAAATACTTTAATAAATGACTCGTTGTTTTAAAAAATCACCACACTATCACCCGAGTAAAAACATCTATATCCTCCCAGTTTCTGCAGTGTCAAAAGTACAGTCTCTGAGGGCAAGAGGTTATGGAGCCTTCATAAAGGTTTCCCATCTGTCATCAAGCACAACATCGAGCCCTCAAGGTGCTGTGAAAATGATTTTCTCCGGAATTCTCCAGCCCAAAGATGCCATCCTCTTAATTACAAGCTTTTGAGATAAGGAACGCCACTGAATTCCCCGGAGAGTCACAGAAGATATGCAAAAATAATCTCTTCTCTTGCTTGCCTGCCAGGGCTTCTGTACCTGCCCACAAGCTAGTCGGCTCATTTGCTAGGTAATGATGGATGAAGCCAGGCAGTACATCTGCACTGCTGCCCCTCCTATCCTTGCTGACATGCAGTCTTTCAAAGTTTCTTCCTTATAATTGACTGACAGCAAAGGAGGGACAAATAATGGTTGGAGTTTGTTCTTTGGTTTGGGCTTCTTTTCTTTTTGGGGAGGGGTGTAGTTTGTTGTGGGGGGAGTTTTTTGTTTGGGTATTTTTAATTGATCAACTGCCCTTCTCATCATCAAAAGCCTCCTGTACATGGGTTACTCCACACTGAGTCCTTGAGTTCACAGACTATAAGATGTTCTAATAAAAACATCTGCTTATAACAGTTGCCCTGCAAAAACACAGAAACTGTTCCTGGGGTCAGTGTGCATGCAAAAGAGTATACAGTGTGTGGAATAGAGGCTTCGTGTGACAAGCCCATGTGTGCACAGCAGAAACTGAGCCTCTGGTCAGGTGACAATCCTATCTACAAATGTCCATTAGCACTTTTTCCAGCGGTGACAACCAGGTGAAAGGCCATCTGACCTACCAATTTATCAACAGTTGAGTGTTGGAGGTTTCTGTGGGATTAAAAGGATTACAGTAATTGTAGGAGGAGGTACAGAACATGAAGTGAGCAGGAAAAAAATATCACTGTAGTTTTATGCAAGTTCTCTGCCAGTATAGAACCAGCCCAGAGGAACTAGCTGGCTGGAATGGTACTGTTCAGAGTGCACATAGACCTGGTGATAGATACGTCTGGAGAGGCTTAGTGCTGTAAATCCGAGCAGTATAGAATGCATTTTTAATATGTGGAAACATGTACATAACTCTGGACATAAGGGTGGGGGCGTAGAAAAAGCCACGTCCAAGCTCAATAGGATCACGGGAGAGAAACCTCGGGCTCCATGCCATCCGAGATGTGAAAGCCCACAGAGACTCAGCAGCCAAAATCGCACACACTGATTTTTTAATTGAGTTCTTATCCATGTGTCCATTTAACTGCAGTTAATACAGATCAAATAAGCTTGTTACTTATAGATTCCCAGTTGCCTCAAGTGATACAAGACAGCAGCAACAGGAATATCCCTAATTAGAATGGATTAATCTGATTTTTTTATTCAGAGAGTTTAGTGTCCCTAAGTATTCAAAGAATGATAAAATCTTCCAGAATAAAGCTGCTAGGTTTAGACCTCCTTCTGCCCAAGGGAGAGGAACAGCAGGTTTACTCCTACCTCTAATTTACTTCTTCCATACTTCTACCATTACTTCTAACATACCTCCTCTCATTCCTATGTATCATTTCTGAAATCTCTTTCAGTACACTACTCCTTGCATTTTTTCCAAAGTTTTTATTCCATATAATTCTGTGTACATACACAGGCATTTCAGGCAAGTAATATTGAGAAGAATACGTAGCTGGAAAGTAATATGAAATGTTATATCAGTTGGTTATGAAATATATTCCTACACCTTAGCAAGAAATTAAGAGTCATCATTTTAAAATTTACTTTATGTAGTGATAACTTGGCATTATATGCCACGACTGCAAGTGCAACTCTTTGAAGACATGTAGTAACCTGTGAATGCCTCTTCTAAGAGAAGAAAATGCTGTACGCTTCACAAATTTCTTTAGCTTAGTTCTACTTTTTAAATTTTATTCTTTAAGCATGTGCATGCTGCTCCTTTATGTGTCTCACTGACCCGCCCACGAAAGAGGCGATCTGAGCGATACCCACGCAGACGAGCAGACACTGTACCTTGAGCGCCTGATGTCCCACACAGAGCTCTGTCGTGGTGAGCCTGTGGGGTGATCAGTGGTCAAGTGTGCAAAAACACCAGCATAGATGTCATTGGCAGAGAGCCCATAGTCATGCACGCAAGCTCACAAGTGCACTGAAACGCCATGGGTGTAAGTGCAGCAAGAATTTCTAAGTTAATCTTGTTTTTTCTTTCGTGTAGAATAGCAGGAGTGCCAAGAAATGCCCATTGAACACTACAAACACAGACAGAAAAGGCAGGCCCTGAGCTCAGCCTTTTTCAACCTCACCATCCAGTGGAAAATGGATGCAAGGCCTGGAAACTGATGCAATTCTCAGACCTGCCAGATCTCAAATGGACCTCAAAGGAATCACATGGCCACCAAGTCCAGCTTCAGTTTGATTTAATAGCCCACCATAGAGATCACCAGAAAAAGCTATCACCAGAATGGCAGAACAGCAATTTCCTAGCCTTTGCATGAGGGTAGCAGGATGATAAGGATTATAAGATTTCCACAGCATTTCAGAAGGTCTGTATTTCCCACTGGGCCTAAGTGACTTTTCTATTAAAATGCTTATTATAAGAAAATATGGTGAAAAAAATGTTACTATGTAACAGGCTGGTTGCATCTTTTGATGAAGACTTTGGAGGAAATAACACAGAGTGGACTTGCCAGCTTGCTTTCCTCAAAACTGGTACCTTTCCTTTCTGAGATGAAGCTAACAGGGCATTAGCTTTCTTTAAAAAAATTTTTTTTTGGTACGCTTGGGTGTATTTATGCTGGAAGGGAAAGTTTCTTTCTTTAAAAATAAAACCGTTCATTCTTTGTTTTTTTTTTAGCCTAGGCTAAAGGGATATATCCCTTTCTTTGCCTTCAAATTAAATGGCAGAAAGTTCAAATCTTTACGCTTTCTCTTCCAAAAATAAATGCCTTATTAAGATCAGATATGTGGTGCCCCCAAAAAAGTAAGCAACAGCTTCCAGGTCCAAGAACACAAACACAAAAAAAAACCCCCACAAAAACAAAAAACCAAAAAACCCACAAAAAAAAAAAAAACTTGTTCAAAATATTTTTGAAGAAACAGACTATCTCAACCTCTATATTTACAGTTGCAAAGTTGCAGTAAAATTCCATTCAACCGGGTTCTGAAAGTTTTACACGGTGGCATTTTCTGAGGTTAACTGTTTGCAGCGATGAGATGCTGTGAGCAATAACGCAACTCCCAGAGGGACCCATGCCTGAGAGCACTGGTGAATAGTGGAACTGCCATGTCTGCTGCATCAGAGGCTGGGATGTACACTGGACTGATTTTACCATCTTATTTAAATGTGATGGTTTTCTCATTTGTTGCATTGTTTGTATTAATACGAATATCTTGTTATGTTTGTTTTGTCTCCTGGGAGCCAATAAAGCTGTGAAGTTTTTCTTTACACCAAATGCAGCTCTACGGGCGATCAATCAATGGGTAGTTTTTGGATAATCTGTGAGAGTGAGAAATCTAATAAAGCAAGCAACTAAAAAAGGAAAACAAAGTCTATTTTCTGTTAGGTTAGCTACGTCAGGAGTCAGGCTTTCCACCATGCCTTTATAAGATATTTAAGCAGCTACATTTAAGTATCAGAGTAGCACCTCACTAAATTAACTTTCTGACATATAAAGGAAAAAGTTTAGACATCATGACCTCAGCATCAATGTGGGTTACTTACTTGTACAATTAAATTTACTTTTGACACTTGCATTTCTCCCCATGTCCTCCTCCGCAGCGGTATATGAAAACACATTAATGCGAAATAAAGACCAATCATGAAGTGAGAAAATAAATAAGTGACATTTTAAAATTACTATTGCTTTGCTATACCAGGCATAATGTTAAGAAATAGGTAGACAAAATTATAGTTAGTTTCTAGGTCGCAACAAGGTCCGTAGGAAAACATGCCATTTAATTTCAAGGCAGCAGTTCTCTTATCACAACAAAATGAGTTATCAACAGATCAAAATAACAATCTGAATTATCTAGCATTAGTGGCTGAACTGAACAGCCCCAGATTACGTGATGAATTGTTAAATTGTCGTAGCATTGTTTTGGAATTGCTAATTAAAAAATAAGTAAACCCCCATGACTCTGGATATGACAACTGAAAATATCCACAAATTATTTAATAAATGAAGCGTCTAACAACTCTAACACTTCCTGCTCTCCTTGTTAATAAATGTAATTTGAGGTAGATTTATAAAATCTCCCATCTAAACAGTGAATTCATTACGCGACGTTCAGATCTCCAGATGCCTATGGACTCCTCGGAATTAGGTGTTAAATAGACAAAAGTGAACCAAACTGCCTTTAAAAGCACAGCATGACCATGTAATTCTTTTTCCAGTTTGTGGTAAAAAATGATGAAACTTCTTTCCAAGTAGCTATCACCCAGATTTAGTGTGAAAAGTAGTGTAATTGTAATTCACGCCATCAGGGTCTATCACTGATAGACTATCAGCTGTTCTGTAGTTAGGAAGGCTTTCTTTTCAAATAGGAAAGCTGCCAAGTGCTCTGTGATACCTCCAGCAAGCTTATCGGATGGAAGATCGGAGCCAAAACAGCAGCTGCACACATATGCAAATTGGCAATTAATAGTATAACATTCTGGGGAGGGTTGGGGTTTTAGTGG
>VZTB01016677.1:12691-32963 GCA_013397245.1 Thryothorus ludovicianus | reverse complement strand
CGGGCGCCGCCGCCGGAGCCGCGCCCGGCGCCGCTCGATCCGCGCGGAGCCCGGTGCGAGGGACGCGCCACAGCCCGCGCCCGGCTGCGCCTCCCTGCATCCCCGCATCCCTGCCTGTCTCACTCGATCCCTGCCTGCCTCCCTCCAGCCCTCCCTGCCTCCCTCCTGTTTCCCAGCCAGCTCCTCCGCGGCTTTCCAAGCAGCGCCCGGGCATTCCGACAAAGAATGTACGTTTAGGTTTAGACGCTAATTCTTCACCGTTCTGCTGCATTATCAAATCAACATCGCACACAATTTAGAGGAAACCGAGGATATAAAAAAGATCTACAAGTTCTGTTTTTAAGCAGGAACTGGAAAATATACCCGTTTATATTTACAAATCCTTTAAAAATCAGATCTTTGAGAAGGACAATTTGCCCTGAAATACCAGGGTTGCAAAGGCAGAACGATACAAATCCTCACCTGAAGTCGACTACACCAAAAGGAAGACTTGCTTGACTTAAATATCATTTCAAACGGACTCAGACAGGAAAATTTGTTTGTAGGATATTCATCAAGCAGTATTTACATTCAGATGGGTAACCATCTCCCTGCTTGCCTGGATTATAATTTGTGATGCCTTTTCCCAGATTGCAACACCTTTGTCAATTCACTTCATTATTTTCTCCAGTGTCTCACAAACACATAGAACCTAGTCAACCTTCAAAAGTGCTTTAGGTTGTTTTAAAGCTTCCTACTATTAACCCACACCAATATGACAAAGTTTATATAAAATATAGTAGGACCTAATAGTTTCTCCCATTAAATAATTTGCTTTTCAAGTTTTAGTTTGAACAAAGAATGGCTTTCAACTTTTCTTATGAATATATATGTTTGTGTATATATAAATAAAATATTTTGCCTTCACACAAATTCTTTGCTTCTTCTGTTTTAATGATGACAAAAATCTCATTAATCAGCTAAATTTAAAGAACAAGACATAGATAATATTGAAGACATAATTTCAAACCATGTAAGGCATAACCTAATAAAAATAATTCTGGTGTTTACAGTGTCATGTTAATCTACTGTATCCAGGAAATTTAGAACAAAAAAAATGTGGTTATTTTCATTATTAAGGAGAACAGGTTTTGGACCTTCATCCTGAGTTCACTTAATTAAAACTGCATACTGGAAAACACGTGGTGCTGTAAAACTGCATTCACTGCTTTGAGAGTTTGGTGACATCTGGACTTGTAAAACACAACCTCTCTCTCTCAGTTTTGGGTATAGTTTCCACATAATTGGTATCTGGGAACATTTGCATCAGAGATACACACACACAACTGTGCAAACAGCAATTAAAAAAAAAATTTCTGAGTACTTCACTCATACTTTTATGTGTTCATTTGTCTCACTTTAGGAGACAATATTGTGGTGTTTTTTTAAATTATCTTCTCCAGATAAAATAGGAAAAAGTGGGTTTATGGCCTATTGCCTGATAATTTTTAAATTTGTTAACAAAGTTCAACCTATTTGACTGAAAAAGACACATTAAGGTGCTGATTATTTTTCCATTTTTATAAATAAGAATAAGCTTTGTTTCTACTATGTGAAAAGTATAAAGAAGTCAACATTTATTAGGCAGAAGTTGGTTGATCCTGGACCTGTCTCACCATGTGATGTCTCTTACCTAGCTAGCAGGCCAGAAGTCAAAGCTAGAGGCTAAGAAAAAAGCCAGAAACATTCTGGGGATGTTCCATTAAAGGAACAGAGCATGTCTTGGGGGTCTTAAGATGTAAAACTAACCTAAGGATAACTTGGGATACTGAAGAGATGGGAGTAGGTAGGGCAATATAGGAAATAGAAGTAAAATAAATCCGTTTTAATGTTAATTGAACAACTTTTCACTCTAAGTATTCTAATATTTCATTATTGGACTGTTTTCTATGGTCCTGAGACAACAGGTAAGAAAGTAATTCACAGTGAATTTCAGAACTTTGTCCATCAAATCAGTATCAATTTTTGCGCTGCAGAAAGCAATCTTTCAACTTTTACAGCAGTTCATTGGGGCAGAAGAAAATTGGATGCACTTTTAAAAATACATTCTCCAGACATTACTAAAGAGAAGCTATGAACAGCAAAGATTGAAGAACAAAATAAGTCCATGTAAATGTGATGGTAAAAGGAGAGTCAAAAAGCCAGCAGGCTCCTATGCTGGCTATTTCCATTCAATTTGAGAGACCAATGCAAAAGATTGTTTTCTTCCTTTTTTTCTTGCAATATGTAAGCATTTTAGTAATATAGTCTTCTAATATTAAAAGGCGATGCTATATTGTTGCACTTGAAGGATGTTATTTGAACACTGTAGACTAAATTGCTTATTAAAGTTTAAAAAAAAGATGGGAGAATTCTGTAGAAAAAGAGCCATAAGGTATTCTCTAGAATATTTCCTCCTTGAAAGGCAGAGATGCTCTTCAGTGAGACAGAGCAAACTTCAGAACTGGATTTTTCTTGAGAAAGAGAGAGAGAGAGAGAGAGAGGGAGAGAGAAAGAAAGAAAGAACGAACTATACAGGAAAGTAATTAAGGTGGGACAGAACCAGCACTTCTAAATAATATTTGCAAAACCTTACCAACCCTGGCTGATCTGTAGCTATCCCAGCAACTGTAGCCATTTCACTGAAGATGTTTTTGCAGAAATTGATGAGATCACAGTGGAGATTGATAACTTCCATATTTGAGAGATGAAGAAAGCAATGTGCCTATGGATAGAAACCACTACAGGGAAAAAAAAGTCCTAAAATACTAAGCAGATTAGATAATATAATATTGAAACATTAAAATTAACTCATTTGGTTTGTATAAGCGATTTACAATATTATTCACTCATACAGAACATTTTCAGCAATAATTCTAAGAAAATTTTGAATGTGCAATTCAATATATAAACCCACATCCTCCATGCATAACTGACAAAGAATCAACCCTCCAAAGAATAAGTAAGGGGAGATTAGGTAAAGGCATAATACAGTATACAGTACCCAGTAACTGAAAGGCAAGAACAACATTGTATTAGTTGTAGGACTGCTACTGTTTGTCTCATTTAGATTTAAAGGGACAGTTCCATAGATGGTATGAGGAAAAAAGTATCACAAACATTTCATCTCAGAGAGACCTTCACTGATCGGGGAAGGTCACAGTAGGAAAAAGCCACTTTTGTACAATCTGAAATACTGAAGCTGGTCAGATGTTCACAATATATTGCTCACCAAGAAACTGAGCCCAAGAACTATTAAGTTTTTGGTGAATAACTTTGAATAATTAATCCATCTGAGAAAATCACAATCTGTTCACCAAGAGTTCATGAAAAAAACAAGGTGAATAATTCATTATGAATTATTTGACCAGTTTTAGCAATGAGATTCTAAATCTGTCTTTTTATGGATATTAACCTCATTAATACTATTTAGATACAATGCCTAAGGATAATTTAAATGATGAAATATACTGCACATTTAATACAATACATTTTAAGCTAGTGACTTTCTATTTCTTGTAAATACTTTGGGAATACAACATTATTTATTAAATTTTTAAAAGGCTCTGTTTATCACTTTAGAAACACTGTTAGTCTTGGAACAATTGATGCGATAACAGGATGTTCTTAAATAAGAAGATAGACTTGATGGAAGACAGACCTAAGTGTTCAAAATCTGAGGGGGTATACTGCTATAACATATAGTTATGTATCTATAGTAAGATGGTGTCACTCATGGGTTTTAGGGAATTTGTGAATATGTCTAATCCTGTTCTGGGAAACAGAACTTGCATGGATTTGAAGGAAAAGAGGTTCAGATTCCCATTTTCAAATATTTACAAAACATTAACTATAATAATAGCAATTATTTTACAATAATTTAAAAAGTGAATAATGTTATGACTGATTTAAAATTGTTCTAATGTGCCATCCTAAATTTATATATTTAAACATTACTACACTATCTCTTGTTTAATTATAAACATGATATTGTTTTAAATTAAAAGCTAACATATCCTAAGCAACATGTAGCCTACTAGGCAATTTCATTAGTTAGAGCTGCAGTTTCATGACACTTTGAACTGCACTACATTGGAGCTGCCACTGTGCTTTGTGCCAAGTGTTTCTGCCTTCTCTCCTGCACCAGAGTTTGGAGGCCACTGTCCACCCACTGCCTTCCCACAGAGATGTGTTGTTTTATGGTAGAATTCTATTCAGGGTGAAGCCTGACAATACAACTAGGCTGGTCCAAAATCAATCCCCTATAAAAAGAAATTATCCAGATTCTGTTTTGCTCCCAAACCCGGCTCCATCCTGTCTGGCATAGGTAATAATCTGACCCCACAGAGAAGTGAAAGAGACATAAAAAAAATCTTATAAAATGTATTTCTCTATCCTAGAGGGCCCCTGAGCTACAAGGCGTTCAGTTTAAAGTCAGATGAATAAAGGTGCCAGTGAAAATGCTGGAGAAGAGCACAGCAAAGAGAGCTCAAGGGAAAGCAGTGGTAACATATGGCCAAAAGTAGGGTTTGCAGCAATCAACATTTAGATTGGCTTCAGCTTCAGTGGAACCACAGGCTTGGATTTACTGTAAATAAGATCTAATTCTGAAGGAACTTCCTCAAAACAAACATAAGGCGAGTCATTTCATACTCCTCCTCCAAGAAAAAGAAACCCAACAAGCACATCAATTACAGTGATAGTAATAGTAATAGTAACTTCTTTCATGTAATGTATTTTCAGCCACTTGGCATACAACATGTGAGTCTACCAGTTGATTGTACTTGATGCTGGACTGAGTTTTACCTTTGCTAGATTTATTCTGACTCTTCAAAGAGTATTTTAAAAACATTTACCTGTAAATGCAAAGCTATGCCTTTTAAAAGTTTTTTTACTCTTTACTACATGCAAATATGCATCATATCATTTTGAAAAGTCAGTAAAAGCCTCTTAAAAGAATAGCTCTCTCTGAAATAAATTATCCATTTAAACAATTCTGAAAGTAATCCTCTGTTGGGTGGTATGATGTTAAAATCAGTTTATACATTTTGAAAATATTTACTACATATTATTTACATACGTCATTAATATTTTTAGCACTACTGTTTAATTTTAATATAAAATTTGAAATTATGCAAAGAGACAAAACTTTAAAGCTGTTTTCTTCTTTGCATTACATCAAAATATATTCAACACATATATAGCAAATATGAAAAACAATCATCTTTATATATACTAATAAATAAAAAAAGGGTCATAGCAGCATGTTGGCAGAAGGTAAAAGTGTGTACAGGTGGGATTTGGCTACATTGTTACTATTTACACCAATCATTCAGTTGCATATCAGTTCTAGGAATTTTCTTCTTATTAGCTGATTATTAGGGTTTTTATCATTGTGCATTTTAAACTGGAATTAAAGAGTAACTGATCTCTGCCAGTTTTCTCAGATGTGGCATTCAGAAATGGAATCTTCCCAATCTAATTTTTTTCTCCTCTCTTTTGAAACAGAACTATTACAAGGCAGGACTGCAACTATTTAATACTAGTGGCTATGCAGTTATGGTTACAATTGCAGTTGTATACTAATGTTTTATTCTAATGTTCATTCATGTGACACCATAATAATTTAAGAATTTTGAATGAAAAATTTATTAATTTGTAAATCAGAAGATTATAGATCGGATCAACAAGACTTCATAGTAACAAAATTTTAGAAGAAAATGTAGTAAAAAACCTACTACTAGAAAAATACCTATGGGAGAAAAAATACTTATGGGAGCAGATCTCTCATAAGTAAATTTCCTTGCAGTACTGATGAGTTGCCTTATGGAACTCAATTGCTCTGTCCCACCAAAAATTGAAATTTTCATCTATGAGGCTGTGTAGCTTTTTTAAAAGGTCAGCTCTTTCTTGCTTTTGGAGGAGTTTCCTGGCCAAGAATCAAGAATGACATGAAAGGACCGCAGAAATAAGCAGCAAGTCTAGATGGGCATGCCTTGCTGCCTTCCAGCATGAAAGAAAGGGAATCTAAATGTAAAAAAAAAGAAAACCAAAAAAACCCCAGAAAACATTGCTAAAACAATAGATTATCATCCATTTATTCCATTTATTTATGTAAGAGTGTGAGGTGAGACCTCCTGCCACCTACCAAGCCATTCCACTTCAGCTTTAGTTCACTAAGCCTTCAGCTGTTTGCTAACCCTCATGATTTTCCTGAATATTTCTCAATATTGTGTGATGGATTTCACTGAGAATCTCAGCTTCCATTAAATCAAATCAAAGCATGATTTTTCACACAAATAACTTAAAGCTTACCTTTAAAAAATATCAGTGATTTAATAGCACAAGTGTGACAGCAGTAAGAATGAAAATGTATCTGCTTTTGGCTCTTTCTCCAATCCTCTCTGATATTCTGTGAACTATCTAAAGGGGTAGATGAAAATATCTCTTTCAGATTTACTTAATTGCATTAAGCAGCCTGATTTTAATTTTTTTTCAAAGCTTTGTGGTGTCTTTCCAGATCTTGTGGCTGAATTACAATCTTCTGAATATTATTGTTCAAAAATGATCATATTAGTTATAAGGATAAGCAATTCTTATATTTAGTCTCCCCCAGCCAGTAATCTCAAATGCTCAAAATACACACATCTCAAATTTCAGAAGTTCTTTAAGTGCAGGTACACAGTCTTCTTCCACTCTATTTAACCAGACTTGTACTAAGAACTAAAATGTTACGTAATTTCCATAAAGTGTAGACAGTTCACAACAAAGCCTATGATATGTTTTTTTTCAGTACTGTGTTGCTCCCTCTAACATACTTTTTTTTTTTTTAAGGATCAGATAAATACGGACATTGTGTGCTAAGTAATCAAACTTGCAGGTAAAAAGTTGATTTATGGCTTTTGAGATAAAAATATTATGTCTGTATTTTATTATTTGTAAGGTTTAAATTATCAATTAATTTATTAAGGAGCTATTTTAGTATCTGTGGTTGTGATTTAATTAGTAATGCTTTGGAATGTCTACTATGGAGGAAAGAACAACACATAGCACTAAAGGAGTGAGCTCAAAAATGCTGTTAACACAATGTGCTAATACAAGAGCAGGACTGAAAATTAGGCCATGCTGTTTTCACACTGGGAGAAGCTATTGAACTGTTTAGATTTTAGAGGGAGATTATTTTCCTTCTGAAGACAACAGTCTCCCTTTTGTTCTTGTCTCTCCTCTATTTCTTAAGGCCATGACTTGATCATGCATTCCAGCATCCTGTTTTTTCAAAACAGAAATCTAACTCTTTTTTCAGCAATACTCTTCTTCTTGAAGGAGCAGACAAGAAAAAGTGGCTGCAAATGGCCAGTAAGAAAGACTTGTCAACTTCAGATAGCAACAAATATGAGATTTCCATAAAGATTAATGGCATCAGCTGATCTGTAAAGCAGCAAAACCAAGTCATCTCCAGATAAAAGCTTTGTTCAGGCACTCTAGCCTTAATTAAATAATACCACTTCATTGATTAAAAAAACCAAAAAAGTTTAGGGACTTGCAGGCATATTTAAATTAAGCAACAAATAACATGAAGAAGTTCTGAGAGATATCTAATTGAATATGTTTCATCTACTCAGTTTACCCATCAAGTCCTCTATATTTTAAGAGTTTATATTCAAATAAGTATCTTAGATTCTGCAAATTTAAAGATAGTTACTTAGGTCTCACCACATTATTTTTAACAATGTCTTTAGTGTTTAGTTTAATATTAAGCAAGATGATTCACTAGTTAGTTCAGCAAAGAATTCCATAAATGGTAATAACTGTGAGATCATTCTTGCCCACCCTCCACTCAAGCAGTCAGGACTCCCTGTAACAGAGTTTGTAAGTCATTGTCCAGTTTAAATCTGTCACGCATTAGCGCCTTCATCCTTCATCTTTCAAGACTGAATGCGTAGTTTAAAATTAATGAAACTAGGCCTTAGTCTTATAAAACAACCAAACATTTCATTTTGAAAAGCAGATACTGCAAGCAGCCTGACTTAAAAATACAAGGAAATTCTGGATCCATAATTCACCCTCCACCTTCCGACCCCACCAACCGCCATATTAGTGTGCCCCCACCAAAATACCAGCTTGTGTTTACAGTTTCCTTCCTCCTGATGGTGGATGGGCGCGTGTACACGCACTCGCTCTATGTGCACTCAATAGGATCATGATCTGGAGAGCTGAAAATGTAAACACAAGCTGGTATTGTGGTGTGACTAGCGGTTTGTGGTTTCTTTGTTTGAATATTTCAAAAATGGCACACTGGCCAGAACTTAAGAAGAGAAAAGCAGAGCTGCTACTTACACAAAAATTTGATGGTTCCGATGCTCAGATTTCAGATAGATAAAGCAGGCTGCACAATAGTTTATTTTTTACGTAGTTGACTATGCTTGAGGGCAGGAATTTTGTTTTCAGGGATTGATAAAATACACTTTTGCCCTTAATTTCATATAAGGGGAATACGCTGCATGTTCAAGTGCCCATCAAGTGATTTCTTCACATTAGGAAAGTTCTATTCATCCAAAGCTGTCTGTAATCATGTGACTGAAGTAGAGAATATGGTCAAGCACTCACAGGATTAGCACATTTTAGGTGAATACAGCTCACTCTCTTTTCACAAAGAATTTATTGCATCACAGAGCTGGCCATTTTCTATTATTTAAGCTCAAACATGGATTCATATGTGGACCCCACAGAGAGCCCCAAAATTACACATCTATAGAGTTACAAGAGCACAAGCTTCAATTGGTGTAATTTCAGAATTTTTCTTTCTTTTTCCTTCACTGAAAGAAAGTGAAGCAGAATTACTTTATGAAATCACTATGAGTCCAAAAGCTCCTTTATTTCTTTCTAAGTATGTCAGCCAGTCTCAATAAAACCTTGTAATATCATTTTGCTACTGTTCTGAACATGTAGGGGAAGAAGGAGGGAGGACTGAAATTCCCTTATAAAGTACTGGATTATATCCAGCTACATTATATCTTTTTTTAATACAAGAATTTTTTTTAATAAGCTTATCAGAAGTAGATACTTGAAGTAATTTTTCCCCCAATAATTTATTTTCATCAGTTGAAGACTGGTTATAATACCTATTACACATACTATACAAGCTCATCACTGAATATTTAAACAACAACTGAAAACAAAATTCAAGAAATGATGGGAAAAAACAGTGTGGTCTTCTCAAAATAGTGGGAAAAGTCCAGAAACTTCATCAGTACTAATGAAACAACTCTTTATTCAAGAGAGGGGCAGTTCTAACATCTATGTTCTCTATAAGAATAGTGGTGTTATTCTTGTAGTACTCACAACTCATGAAAAGAGCATCTAGTTTATAAATACTTATCAGTTCTTTTCATTGGAACATATCTGTCCCATAAGAAGAAGGAAATTCTTTCTTAAAGTATGTAGTATTACATTACACACAAAACCATGTAAGAATATTAATATATTTTCCAGTTCAAATACTTTTCATGTGTATTTTACAAAGACTTGATTACTTTACACAAACTGCACAACTGCAATGCCATCATAAGGTAGAACATCTTGCCTCTTTTTAATACATTACTCTATATAAGCACCCTCACAAAGACAGCTTGTGAGCTTTTCACAAATTATAATAATGGAACCACCTACATGTATATCAGTGCTGACAGATCTGGATCATCTTATTTTCACCTGCAGTAAGTTCAGAGTCAGCTAAAAACTAAATTATACAATGAACAGCTTTGTTGTAGGAATATGCATGGCCTTATTTTCCACCAACATTTGCAGAACAAATGCATGCAGCTAGCACAGATATTTAATGTAAATGGTAATAAATACTAGTGAATTTGCAATCTCTCTCTTTTCATTCAAATTGAAGATAAAGTCCATTGCTTTGAGGTTTCTCACATGCTGCTCTATAGATGGATGGTTTTGTCTATACAGATGCACACCTGTCCAACAGCCATTATCTGCAATAGTTTAATATACAAAAAGGAAAATGTATTCAAAAAGATCTTGTTGTTAGTTGGAATGAGTAATAACAATAAATGAGATGAAGAATTAATTAAAGCAGAATTTTGTGTTCAGCTGCTACATAAAATATCAGAAAATTTTGATGACCATTTGAAGTCATGACCTTTACTATCTGCTCTTCTGAAAGGCAGTGGCACTTCTGGACTAAAATAAGAGGACTGCCAGCTGAGATGATCATGCCACTCTGGAATGCCTGAGTTTTAAATACCAATAGTGACCAAATATAGACCAAGAAGACCAAACACTGGTCTCATGGTATGCCAAGGAAAGTTTAGACTGGATATTAGGAAAATATTAGGAAAAATTTCATCATTGAAAGCATGGCCAAGCACTGAAATAGAATGTCCAGGGCACTGGTGGAATCAGTGATCAAAACCCATGTTGATATAGGACATGGCTGAGGGATGGAGGTGTTAGGTTAACTGTTGGACTCAATACCAGGGGTTTTCTCCAACCTAAATGAGTCTATGACTCTTTTTCCTTGGCATTGTAGAATGGTTTATGCAAGGATGGCTTGAGTTACACAGAACATGTTTATAACTCAAAAGGGAAAGACAGCATTATTTACAGAGTTTCCTTGTGTATGAAGATGTACCTGAGCCATTTTTTATAAAGAAATATAAATATATACTTCATGAAAACATGAAATAAATTTGTGTGCAATACTGCATAACAATACATGCTTTCCCCTCCTACTGGCATCAGTCAATGCAAAAATAAATCTATTGTTCTTCAGTAAGCCTTATCAAAGAATATATTTAGCACTCTTAGCTTCTGGGGGAAAAAAAGCACCCTCTTTCTTCAACTACTAAAATGACAAAGACCTCAAGAGGCAAAATATCTGAATGTCCAAATTTAGGTAGAGGGCATTCTTCCTCCATAAAAATACCACTTCATTCAAAATATAAGAGATAGCTCCTTTTTCTGTAAAAAGAGAGACTTGATACTGAGGTTTTTTCTATTTGTGTAGTAAAAATGCTGGAACCAATGAGAAAGAAAATGCATCATAACAGCACATAATTATATCAACACACAAGTAGAGTAAAAAAAACCTTGCACTATTTTATTGATGACATGAATATAATCCACATCAGCCCAGTATATCTAAAACCAAGTTTCAATTATGAGAGAAGAGTCTAAACTAGCTACAACTTTACTGGTAGGCAGTGAAGAAAGTTTAACTAACATTCAGGAAATGAAGAGCTGAAAGAAGCACCACAGAATTAAAAGGTTACCATGTTAACAATGTAAACAGCTCACCAGATTTAAGTATAATGGTTGTTTGAAAACTAACTGCAATATCAAAAGTATTTTCAAATAATTCAAACCACAATCACTTTTCCCAGAATGGGCAGCCTATTCTTAGCCAGTTAGAGTGGCTTGCATTTAAAAAATTGCATCCTTAAAATAAATCCTTAAATATTTGTGTACATAACAATATCAGTCACATAAAAGTACCAATCCAGACTGGACAATTTCCATATTGTCAGCAAAATAGAAAGGTTACAACAGCTTCAAAGCATTCTCTCAAAAATTAAAAGTAGAAAATATTTCCTTTAAAATTGTGTCCTACGCAGGTGGTCAGAAGAAATGGTTTAAAACACCTGGGCTTTAGACCAAATTGTTATGCTTATTTGAACTCATTATTTGATAGTCTACATGTGATGATCACTACTGGTAATTATTTTTCTCTTACTTACTTGCGAAATAAAAACATAAAAGATTACATGAAGAAAATTTGAATGAACTGGATTTGAATGTTTTTCAGAGGGACAAAGATCTTAAAAGGTTATTGCTTACGTACACCATTAACAGTATATTGTGCTGTCTTCCATTACAAAGGAACAGAGCTGGTTTACCTTGCACTTATTTAAGCAATATTAACTATTTGAGTATTACTGCTACCACAAAATCCCAGATCTATTACCAAGAACAGAGTCAAGGGATAAAGTGGAGCACAACATTTGACCTTTAAAAATATTTGTAAACTTTTCCTCTTTTTTTAGAGGGAGAGAGTTATTTTGCTGAGTGGTTAATGAATTCAGTCACTGACCATTTGACCTGGGTTTTTGAAAGTAATTAGCAGCTCTGGGTACCTGAAAGATGGAGCTAAGATGAGCAGGCAGTTTTAAATCAGTGCATTTCTAATTAAAAAATGATGTTATTTACAGTCACTCGATAGACGTTGTAAGCATCTGTGCTCATAAAGAAATATGCAACAAAGGATTGATGATTTTTTAGAGGCTATCCACAGTTCCTGAAAATAACAAGTGAAGAATGTTGAATATAAAAGGTGATTGTTAGCTAGAGGAGATTATGGCTCTTGCTTAAACATATTTTTCACGTAGACTGGAAATGTGTAATTTAATTAATTTTTATATCCAAGTTTTGTGGAGAAAGGAAAGGTTCTCAATAATGAGTGTAAAATTAAGCTGAAAGCAGCAAATAATTGTATTGGCTTGTTGGACCAATACTGAGAAAGGTATCACAGAAGGACAACAGTGTAAGCTTTAAGTATACAAACACTTCTCAAAAACTCCAAGGTCCTAAAATACACAAAAATAGTATAAGGTTCCATGGCACGAGGTAGTTACTAGGGACTAAAATTGCTGTTAGAAAAAAATTATCAAGATCATCACCATTGAATTTATTCCACCCCAAATTCCCTATTGTAAATATGCCATATGAATAATTATATTGTATTTCAGATATATTAAACATATATACAAAAACTAGTCAAATACTCCAAAGGATTTTTAAAGTGTTGACGTTAATTTTGTCACCTATGGACTATGGTAAAAAAGTGTCTGTGGAGTATTCTTTGTCCTCAAACTATGTTTCTAATGCAATTCCTCATCCACTGAAATCTTTATGACTTCCCAACTCAAAAGAGATGGAAAACTAGTGCCACATACATAGTTGAAAATAAAACAAGAGCCAAAGCAAACCTTAAGGTTTGAGCTAGTATGAAGTTTAAATATGACCAAAACTAGGTAGCAGATACTGAAGCACTTTCTTGGACTAAGTTATTGCATTAAGTTATCTGGGGCATTAAACCAGTTAATCAGATAGGTAGAAAAATCAGTGGTCTCAAGACAATTTAAGATATTTCTCTACTATAATAATTCAAATCCACTTTCTTCAAAAAACTCTATACCAGAATTAAAGAATGTGAATGGTATTACATTTTAATAACCCAGCAACTTAAATACCAGCAATAGAAGAGCTTATAAGACCTAATGAATATTCCTTTTTGATTATCTGGTTTCAATACTTTTATTTAATTACAACAAGCTTTTGTATTTACTTTGGCCTTGAATATTCTTCTTACCTGGATTTATACTAATTTTTATCCACAAAACAAAATACAATAACTTAGTGCTGTGGAGATTAATAGTTAAACAGGAAGAATAAACAAGGATTTACTCTTNGATGCCTTAAGCACCTGATACTGAGAATTGCCTCATCAATTCTCAGCAATTAAAAAAAGTTTGCAAATAATATTATAAAACAATTGCATGTGCAAGTGTAATATTTGCATCCACCTTTTCTGCATGGATAAAATATCTCACTCTTTGATCATCTTAGCAAAAAATATCTGGAATTCCTTGCATTTTCCACATCCTACCTTTGCAGAGAAAAGGCTTAGGTTCAGTTGGTGCTTGGAATGATCTCTGGACCTGGAACAAGACAGGAAAAAAAAAATGTTTAAAATTCAAACTAAAAGAATCATGACCTCCTAAATGAATAAAAAAATCTGGAGGCATATTAATTAAAAAAAAAACCTGATATTAGAAAGCTGGGAAGTACTAAAAGATTCTCCAGATCCCATCTACAATGGAGACTAAAACTGCCACCACATGGACCCAAATATTTAGGTCTCCAAATACCAACTGTTACAACATATAATTAAAGTCAGTTTATAGCCTTTAATCAACTGAATCAAGTAAGCTAGTGAGATGAGATAAATTGCTACTGTATTTATTTATGGCACATAGCCAATGCAGCTAAAATAAGGATATAGCCTTACCTGAATAGTTTATTGCCAATTGCAAGTACTGTGCCTATCTAAATTACATTTCTCTCAGTTTTTGTAAGAAGATTGTCTATTCAGTGTAATGAAGTCAGGAAGAATTAAATTTCTGACAATTTGGCTAGTACAAGAATGAAACTAACGTTTTCTATGTACTTCTAGTATTTTTTCTGTGATCAACACAGAGAACAAGGCATGACCACAACTCCACAGACTGTGCACAGTCTAAAAACAATTATGTTACATTTTATTTTCCTCTTCCTTCTACCGATGCCTCATGTTCCAAAAAGCTGAACTGACTTAAGTATGATGTATATGCTTATTCAATAAAATAAATATTTTTCTAAACCAATCAAGGAGGAGAAATATCTAACTAATCTTAGCTAGCTACTAATAATTTTTATTATCTCAGATAAATTCCAAATAAAACTGGGCTCCATTATGATTTAATGTTTATAAGGCCAGTAGAGAATTCTGCAAAGAATGACAGAAAAACGAGCCAGGGTAATGAAGAGGAAAAAATGCCACGGTGTGTGTCTTAAAGGGCTGCAAGAACTGAAACCATCTTAAAGAGAAGAGTCAATATATCTGACTGATAACTTTCATAAATCTGAGGATTATTTAGAAGTCACAAATTTAATGTTCAAGTTAGATACATTATTTTGTATTTACAAAATAGTTTCTGTTTAAAGAGAGAGTAGAGATTCCTCACATCCTGAGTAAGAGGGTAAATTAAAAGTGATGAACACACCTTGTTTTATAGAGGCACCAAGACTGCAAATACTTTATTTTCTACCATATCTCTGTGATTAGTAATGTAATCTCTACAGATTTATTTAATTTATATAGAACTCCATAGAACGAAGCTACTTAGGAATTCGTCATTACTTTTGTGCCATCAGAGAATTTTCAAAATCTGCAAATTGCAACGTTGTTTGTGAGGTAATTTCAAAGGTAGATGTTCTGGCCCAGCAGAAAATCTGATTTTATAGAATAGTATCATTCCTACCATCCTTTTAATCAGCCATTGTAGTCACCGTTGTCACCCATAATGTCCTCCAGCAGCACAATCACAGATAGCTTTTCTTAGGCAGATCTTTATAAGTTGAGTTGAAAGCAATTTAATTTCAGCAAAATGGCTGCTTTCATTGTATACAGGACACCGAACCTCTTGTGTAGGACCTTTTCACCATGTTGTGATTGATTTTACATCTATTGAAAACAAGTCTGGTCTCTGCCATTTGTTTACCCTTGTATTCTCTCTTTATGCTTTGGTATGCATTTTTAATTAGATACACTCCAGTTCTTTCACCACTAGCTAACACTTTTATTTGGGAAGCAGTCTTTACTAGCCCTGCAAATATCCGCTGTTCTTTGCAATGTCAAGTCCTTTTCTCACCTTGCTTTGACTTGGTTATCACTTATATCACAAGTAATTCATCCATCTGTTAACTGCTCCAATTCACATTACTTGGCTTTATTTTAAAGATCTTAACAATGGTCAATGGTCTCATCTGGCAGCTGGTTTCTTGTAAAAAATGTGCCTTTCCCAAGTGACATTCTTGTGAGGATCAAAATATTCACTGAATGGGTTTTTATCTAGCAGTTTACAGGTCCCTCAGGCTCTCCATAGAACATATTGTATATACCCAGTGCTTTGGGCATGCCATGTGTAGCAATGTGGAGGACTTCACCTTCTTCAATTTTATTTCACTCTTCTCCAGCTTTCTGCCATGTTATCTTTACACACTGATGGTTAATTCTTGTAAAAAAAGATGATACATATCATGCATCTACATGATTGTTTAAGTTTGCATCCAGAGTGTGCTTTTAAAGCAAAACTCTCAAAGCAGTTTGGTGCTTCGGTTTTCTCTGTGAAGCAAACCAAAGTTTGGGAGTGCTGGAAGTAGATTCTGTCATTGAAAAATGGCAGGACAAAAACATGCTTCATACAATTTGGTTGGAAATGGGTATTCACCCATGGGACACGAGTAGAGCTATCCAAAGTAGAAAATGCTAACAGAAATGTATCATGCCTATTTGGCCCCACACATTTACTCCTTCTAGTCTGTACTATTCCCTAACATAGATATAACCACAGAAATAATTGAAGTTGTCTTTGTTAGTTGGCTCTCACTATCTGAAATTGGTGAAAAGCATTACATCAATTCCACAGCACTTCTACAAAAGTAATGTTTCAGCCCAGTCAGAAATATCTTAAGTACTAAAGGAAGCATAAAATTAATTTTTATTGTGTCACAAATAAGGGGAAAATCTCCCACTGAATAAACGGGGGGTGTGTGGGGGGGGCAGGGGAAAGGTGTAGTATTGTTCCATCCCACAGCAATCCAGAAAAAAACCACAGTATGTCCACTTTATATACCACCTTTCTCTTAATTTACAGTTTTCAATTTACAGTCTTCTACACAGTTATTTAAATAAACTGTCTCTCACAGAGTAGCACCTTTGCAATTGCCAGGGACACAAACCCACTTCTCTGTTTCCTCATAAAAATTTTCCATAGACACCCCCAACACAAGCATTTCCAGCAAGACTGATTTTTTTCTTGGCCTTATCTTCTCCAGATGGTTTGTAGATAGTTCTCACAACTCAGCCATCACTTTAAATAGACTTAAAAAGACAAAAGTCCAGTTTCCTTTAGGACTACATGTGAAACTTGTGGCTGGTGAAATTTCCAATATAAACAAGGCACCAACTGGAGAGGGGCTGGGGCTGTGTTTATGGCTTGCTGTAAGGAATGTTTGCTTTCTTAATATCTTCTCCCTTCCTAACTGGGATGGATTATATCCAAATACATTGTTACCATTCTTCTCACTCAAACTGACTTTATACTTGTCATACTTTAATGTGCAGGTCTGTGCTCTGAAAGAGATGCAAATAGTTTTGTTTGCAGGTTTTCAATAATCATATGTTTCATGATTAATGAAGCCTCTTACAAGCCTCTAACAGCCTTCTGCAGCTGATTGTAGAATTGTTGAGGAGTCTAAAAAAAGTAATCTCACTCATATACTATCTTTAACTAATCCTGTAAAATTTTATTCATTGTCTGTGACAAGACTTGCTATTACTCTGCATGCAGCAAGGAGTTGATCAAGCATTGTACAAGCTGTTGGGGATGTCACAGAGGTCACCCCCAGCACTTCTAACGGAGTGAGTGCTTGCCAAGGATAACAGAAGAAACCATTTCCCCATTTACAGGTTTGCCAAGACAGAGTTCCAGTCCATTCCCAGCGTGAAAGGCTGCAGTTTAAAACACTATTATTCCTTCATTACTTTTTCAGTGTGTAACTACCAAACATAACTAAATCAATCAATCAACCAATCAATCCATCAATAAAATAGTGTGATTCTGGCTCTATTACCCTCTCACAAAGATGATGTCAGCTCATGTACTCCTTGATGTATATTTATTCCTCATGCTCTGTTCTACATGTTTAAACGTAGAAAACAAAAATATCCACAACTCCAATGTTTCATTCAACCCACATTGTATCAGGTATCTAACACTAGGCTTTCTAAAACTGTATCTTCTGTTGTGTTTGTTTGGGGGTTTTGGTGTTGATTTTTTTTTTCTGTAATATTATTACTCAGTCGTGGAGAATTCCTCCTGTCCTAGCATAAACAGCAATATCTACACATGATTTGCCAGGAAATTGTGTCCAATTTCTCAGGGCATTCTTCATGTTCTACACACTATTCTTAAATTTTGCCACTTAGCTATGCAAAATTGAATTATTTAATTATAGAGCTTCAGCAATATTGCTGCTTTAATCCAATCACAAACAGATTTGAAGAAAAAATTATATACCAGTTAGGAGTTAGGAAAAAATTATGTGATCTCTTAGCAAGTCTGATCTCTGCTGATCACTTCACTACAAACAAGGATAGGTTAGCACGGGGAAACCAGGAAAAATGTAAGGGTCCAATCAAAGCTAGTTTTTATCACTTACAAGAGCCATCCAAGTAATAAAAAAGGGATCAAACCTTGAACATTTTCTTGCACTGCATTCCTGCATATCAATAAATAAAATCTTCTATAGATTAGTACTGGTTAGACAAAAACAATGAGGGATTCGGTAGCATGCGAGAGAGTGCCCTTCAGATTAAATGACAATTTGGAAGTGTTTAACAACATATGGTCTCTTTTCTTTGACATATATGATTAAGAATATATCTTTTTTATATAAAAATATAAAATACCATCTGTCATAAGTTCCAGCCATGATACTGCCTCTATATATCCAATTAATTCACTATACTTTCTAGTGTAAATATTTCTCCTATTTTCTCATTTTTTCTTTTTCTGTAACTATATTTATTTATAAAATTTCAATAAATGTATATATTTAAAAAGTCAATACTATGACTTGAAATGCAATTAGGAATAACAATGAAAGTCTGTTTCACTTTGTATTTCAAAGAAGGGCCAAATCTTCAAATAGTTTGAAATGCCATTGCTCATTTAAGTCAGTGGGTATAGGCATATTATAAAGATAGAATGGGTATTTCTCCTTAAGGTATCAGAATTCCAGTGAACATGGAAGAATAAATGGATTGCTCTCAAGATCAGGGCACAAACCAGCAAAATACATAATGCATTTCGATTCACTGAATTAATACTTCACCTCATTAATTTAATCCAGAAGAAAAATCTTTGACTACATAATTATTATAATGACTTCTGAGAACATTAAGACATGCACAAGCCTCAAAATGCAGTCTCAAGACCACAGGAGCTAAGGTTTTGCCAGGTTAAAACAGGAAGGACTGTAACAGCCTGTTTGAAGTAGAGTGCAAGATTACTTCTGTTTGAGACAAACATACCCAGATAAACATATTCACACAGACAGACACACATAGGTTTTACTCGTTGTTTCTGAGTAATTTGGCTGTGAGTGCGCCAATAAATTACACTCTTGAGATACATTCAGCCTACCAAAGATCTGAAAACAAAATGGAAGAGAAAATAGTTTTGCTATTCAAAAACATTGCCCCTCTTTAAAAGTGGAGTACCATATAATAGTAATTTCCTTTCTCTTTCTTTGGATTAATTTTATACTTCATGGTATAAAAATCTAAGACTTCTGTGCCTGCTGAAGTGATGTGGAAGTGGTGACTATATCTGTCTGAGGCTATTCCCATGTAATATATCACTCAATACCTATTCACCTGCTTCCATGTAGTTGGTCTGTGAGCAGAAAATGCTGATCATCTTCTAATATTACATTCTTGGTCTTTAAAGGAACTTTCAAATAAACCATGAGGCTCTTCTTGGTCATTCATGGCAGAAACTCTAAACAGAGTCCTAATAAATTGCTTGTATAGGTTCTTAAGCTGTCCCAATACTTTCTAAAATACTTGCAGTATTTCAGTAACGACATATAAATCAACTTCTAGAAATTTTTATTGTGTTAGCAATACTAAGTTCATAAGGGGCACTGAGATCCTCATCTTGCTCACATGCTGTCTGGTAATAAACTCCGGTGGCCTTGTGTTTTCTTCTTTTAATTTACAGCAGAGTTTTTGCCCCAGAGTTAATATAAGGGTAAAAGAAATTACAATCTGGTTCTCTGTTTGTATCAGAAAAAGCATGCATGCTTTTATGATTATCTCCCTATTATCTTCGGCCAAAATTTTCGCATTTTTCCATTTCTGCTTGTACTGGTTTTATACATATGGTCACACATACTTCTCTCAAGCCTCGTATTTTTTCCAGTACTGTTTTTGAGAGGTGTGCACGTGATACTGTTGCGATTACAGTAATGATTCTTTTATTGACTTGATGGCTCATTTGTCGATTCTTCTGCCATCCTGTCGTGCCGTTGTTTCAGCGCCGGTGACACTCGGCTGCAAAGGGACGAAGTGAACCCGCAGCCCTCCCCAGCACAGCAGTTCACAGCGTCTCCCTTCGGCCCGCTCCACTCGCAGGCCGCGCCCCTCCGCAGGTCTCCGCTCTCCGAGGCTCCTCCCCGCCGGCCGCGGGGCCGGAAGCTGCCGCCGGGTGCCCTGTGAACCGGGAAGGGCTCGGTTTGAATGAGATCCGGCTGATTCACCGCGGCCCGGCCGGCTCCGGCCCAGGTGAGGGCCCGGCCGCCTCCGCGCCGGGGTGCTGAGCGGCCCCGCGGCGGCGGGAGCGCGGCCTGGGGC
>VZTB01016677.1:0-12613 GCA_013397245.1 Thryothorus ludovicianus | reverse complement strand
CGCAGCTCCGGCGCTCTGCGCCCGTCACAGGCGCCTCACGGACGGCAGCGCTGCCCTCGGGGAGCCACGATCCCCAGCCGTGCAGCTGAAGTTAGAGGGGCACGGGGGGAACTGAAGGCAAAGCCCTGGCTGGGATACCTGAAGGGTAAAGAAGCAGAATTAAGTAGGAAAGGGGCGATAGTCAAAAATTAACGGCGCTATTTCTAGTATGTAGCTGCCTTAAGTTTCTGTAACAAATTTGTGTCATATAGTTGGATACTTGTAAACAGCATGCTGGCGTCACGTCTTGAAGTTGCAGTTGTTTTCGGTGTACTGTGGAAAACCAGAAAACCAACGGGGATTGAGATTTACTTTTTAAAAAGGAGTTTTATGTAAATGTATCTCAAAGCTTTATATAACTGAAATGGTACTAGGCAAGCTGAAAAGTCTGACAGATTTGTGTTCATCTTAAAGCTGTCAGCCCTGGGAGTCCAAGGTGTCCTGTATGCCTCAGGCAGGGAGTAAACTTGGAAGAAGATTCTGTGGAGCAGAGCATTTGCTGTTCATGACCTTATTGAGACAGTGAAAAATATTTGTTTGTGAAGAAATTCAGAAATTGGCTTGCATGTGAATTGCTTTTGCAGCATTTAATGTGACTTTGAGGAACAGGGTTTAGCCTGTAGCTTAATGGGAAATGTTGTGTTCCATCATCTATTGCAACATGCCATTTCAGTGGTATTCACTTGAAAACTATGATTTAGAACATTATAAGTTAGAGAATACTTTAACAATAGGATTAAATAATGCCAGTATGTAAATTAGTTTGTCAACTTTCTTGGAAGTGATTAGCTTCTGACAAGAATTACGGAGTATAAACTAATAATACTTATAAATACCTTGTGATATCTAGGGTAGTTATTAAGGACACCTGGCATACTAGAGAACTGGTATGATGAGCACTTGCTGGACTACTGCATAGTTCCATAATAGTAGTATGTCTGCTTGCCTTTTTGCTGATTTCAGAGAAGGCCATTACTTCATATATTACAGAAAATTAAAATTAATTCTGTTGGTTTCTGTGGTGGTGCAGCTTGTTAATGAATCTTTGCTTATCTGTAAGTTTTATGTGAATGTACTTCAGTAGCTTTAAAGCAGTCTGTTTGAATCTGTGTTAATGAAGTAACTCCAGCACAGCAATGAATGTAGTAGAATTAGGTTTGCTGTACTTCAGGAAGTCAGATAGCAGATTCTGGGAAGCTGACCTGCAAATCACCTAGTCCAGCTTCAGGTCTATTGAGAGTCAGATCTATGTGATCCAGAAACAGTCTGGGTTTACAGAACTGAGCATGTTATAGAAGCAAGTCATATAACTCTGGACTTGCACTACTGAGACTGTATTCAAGCATGACATGATTGAACTCCAGCTGTAATGAACAGATTACTTAGAATTGATGGTAATGTGTATGTTTATTTCTTCTGTCCATACAAAATGTATAGGAAGATAGACAGGTCCCTGTCCCCCCTCCATCTCCTCCCCGCCTTTTCACGTGAGAAGTCTCTGTTTGGGTTTGATGACTTTAACTGCAGTGAGTTATTTTCTTGGTGAAGTAATGTTTTTCTGCAATGTGCAGTTTCTCAGCTGATTTACCACTGTAGTTGTTTATCATCCCTAGTGAAGCTGAAATGGTTGCAGTTACCTTAAAAGCCTTGAGCCACTTTTGAGCACTGTTAATAAAATTGTTGATCATCTGCTGTGTGTAACTCCTCAACAGGAGATCTGGAAGGAAGTGCTTGTGCATAGCTTGCTATGTAGTCTCAGGTGGAGAGACTGAGTTAGTGAAGATGAGGTGATTTGCATCAAGTCACTCCGTGTACAAATTGCAAAGTAAATTGCTGTCACCTGTGTGTAGCCTGATACTCCCTCCACTAATGGGGCAGTTTAGTAGCCATTGTTTTCTATGTGTGTCAAAGCTGATTTTGATATTTATTTCTCTACTAACTCAAAAGTTGCCAAACCAGGAGAACCCTCTTTCATTGAGGGATCACACCGTGGAGTGTTAATGCTAGATAAAAATAGTGCACTGTAGTGTGAAACTCATGTGTCTCATGTAAGGATATAGAGTAATTTAAAACTGTTTCAAGTTGATTTCAAAATACATGCTGAAACATGCCAAGTATAAACACAGTAGCTATTGGGTTATACCTATATGTGTATGCAGATTTGTGCATAATCCTTTTTATATCTTCATCTCTATGCTATCTAAGAAAAAAATGTTTTCATTATTAAAAGTCAGAATTTAAGTGACTTGAAAATACCAATGAACAACTGAGTGGTTAACCAGAGCTCTCCAAATGGTCAGCTCTTTCCAATTATTACACTTACCTAACAGTAGTATTGGGAACAAATATTAGACTTGGGTTTTAAAATTTCTCTTTTCAGATCAGTTTTGAGATACTCTGTATATACTCTCACTGCATTATTAATATCAACTATTTTTCCCTTTTGTGATAAGAACAGTTAAAAGACAATTGCAGTAATGAAAGTGTGGATTTTTAAATAACATCCTATGACCAAGTTTATTTTAGTTATGGTGTTTCCAGTAACGGACATATGTATGCAGAGAAGCTGTTTAATTCTTTTTTTAAGCCATTAGTGACCATATTGATTTCAGTGATGAATGCATGCCATCCAAATCCTGCAGTGCAGCAAAATGCAAGTTTACTGTGATACCTGTCCTTCTGTATTTTTTCTGTTACAGAACTATTTGATGCATTTACTTCCTTAAAATTTGGCTTTAAACAGAGACTGTTAACTCTTCCTTGCAGACAGAAGGAAACAGTCAAAATACCTTTTGCCAGCTTTGGAAGAAAAGGAGGTGAGATTTAATGTGAACTGTTTGTTTACTTTTCTAGCCTTTATTTATATATATATATATATAGTGTAATTATACTTGTGTGTGAATAAAGTGGAAAAGCCCAATAGTGAAGTTGCTAATAAACTCAGCTCTTTGCATTTTGTAGCAGAGGTAAGATTCTCAGCTGCCAGTTACTGTGTGCCCCTCCTTGGGGAGCAGACCAAGCTCAGATTTGTTTCTTTCATATCTTTGTAGTAAGTGGTGAAGGGAATGCAAGGCCACTGGGTGGTCAGGTGGCTAAAGGTGAATAACTCAAGCCCAGCTGAAGAAGTGGCATGTTGCTGTGTCATGTGCTACTGGCTCTTGTGGTCTCCCCTGGATCGTTTCCTTCTGCAAAGCTGCCAGAAGGATAGGAGCTTTCCATTCAACTTGTTAGTGATTTCCACCCCAGCCTGTCAGCACTGAGAAACTCTGACTTGTTCTTTCTCTTCCAACTTTCTGTGAAGATGAACATATCTTCCTTTGCAGGAGATAAGCTTTCAAAAGAGTCTCTGTTAAATTGGTTAAATTGCTTCAGTTACTAAAAAACAAAACCCCCCCCCCCCAAACAAACAAAACCCCAAAACAAGCCCCCCCAAACCCCATAGACATTCTTTGAGCACCTTCAGCTTAAAGGATGATTTGACAGAAATGTCTTCTGGAGCCTGTATTAGTGTTACAAGCAATCAGCTTTTCCAAGACCTCTTTTCCTGTTATGCCAAGACAACTATTTCTGGGATGCAGTGTGAAGCCTCTCAAGAGAAGTGAAGAGGGTTAAACCCAGAGTTTTTGATAGCCTCTCAGTTTGCTGCAGGGCTGCACAAATGGCTGTCCTGGCAGTACTGAGAAAGCAGCATCAAGTTGGTGAGCAGCAGCAGCTTCCTCATTGCTCCTTATGTTAACACTGACATTGAAAAAAATGTCTATCAAATCACAGCCACAGATCATTTCACAGATCTGTTTTAAAACACTGCTCTACAAATGATTGAGTGGATGCAATTAATGGGCAGTGTTCTCACAGAGGAGGATAACATGAATTTTAACTCCTAAATTGAATGGGAACCAGCCTTTCTCTACCTGAATTCAGGCAAACCTAAAGATCTTTGTGACTTTTCCAGTCACACCACCCGCTCTTGCAGAAATAAACAGGAAAACTTTCTGTCCCTGCAGACTCCTCTTACCTTTGGTGCTTAGGGCATCTTAGCTACAGCAAGAGCTTCTGAAATGGTAAAAAAAGACCATGGTTTCAGTTTCTAACAGCATTTAAAATCATCAATTAGCCTTAAATTGCTTAAATGAATTATTAAAATATTTTTATATATAACTTTGTGAAAATTGGAAGCTTCTTGCAGTATTGTGGATACTTGAGCAAGACACGGCATGTTCCACTTCAAGGAATTGTATGGTAAAAGGAAAAAAAAAAATCCCAGTAAACATTATTTAGGTTATTCAATGGTGCCTTGTCCTTTTGCAGCTTATCGGTGTAACATTACCTTTTCCTTGTGCCATAGTTTCTAAATTTTACTGGGTTTCTGCCATTCTTTCTATTTCCTCCTACAGGAAAGAGACCTACTGTGTCATCTTTACAGTCAAAAAGTGGGAGCTGCTGCTGAGTTTGTTCTGTGAGCACCTCTTGCTGAGCACCAGGTTAGAAATGTGTAGTTGCTTTATTTGTAAAGGCTGAAGTTGGCTTCGTTAGTGTCTAAACATTTTCCTTAAGCTGTTTTACGATTTACAAAAGCATTGTTTGAGAAATGGAGTTTGTGGCTGAAATAATATTTAGATGGATTAACAAAAATTAAAATCTGTTTTGGTGAATGTGGTTTACTAACCTAAATTTTTCAGATGTTTATACATCTCAGTAAACAAATTTATGTTTAGGTCCATATAGACTGTAGCCTACTAAAACATATTCAGTTACAAATAGGCAAGTAAAGCATTAGTTGCCAAAACTAGCCAAGCCATGCAGCTAGTGAAATAATTTGCAGTGCATCTAGAACTGGCTTTTGGAGACTTTCTGTCTATGCTGCTGTCTTGAAAATCTGAATATCTCAGTTCAGTGACTACTCTGTGGGAAACATTAGGTGGGAAATGTTACACTCCCTCCTGTTCTGCAAGACAGGGAGATTTTGTGGTAAAGTTATGCTGATAAATAATCAGTTTGTTTAACGTATTTGTCTAATCCAGCTCTAATATGGCAAAATATATGGCTTTTAGAAATGATGTACTATACTGTTGGGTTAGAACCTGAAATAAACTGTGTAAATAAAATATTAATTGATTAGTACAAGCTATTGCTTTTCACTTGTGTTATAGGATTTGTTATTTATTTATTCTTTCTTAAACATACACAGGTAATGTACCTCATCAGTTTATGGAAGTTGCTGTAGTTGTCAGAACTACCAGTTTGAGGATTACCAGTTGAGGAGGCTAAAAGTTTCTTAAAATAAATGAACAACCATGATGGATTGAAATAATAGTTTTAGCAGCTTAAATATACTCCTCAGTTACTCTTCAGCCCCCTTTAGTGTCACGGAGGATGAATCATTGTGGGTTTCAATGGAGGAGTATCTACCACAGAGGGGTAAAATGAACTGTAGTTGGCGTTAATTTGTGGTAACATTTTGACTGTTTTATTGAAGCCATTTAACATATGCTTACATAATATCTTTAAACAGCAACTTAACCTTTCCAAGGAAATCCTCCAACTTGATATGGAATTTATTGTAGTTCGGGATAGAAAAGCATATACCCTGTGTGCAGCTTTTGCCTTTAAAAAAGAAGCTTGGTGACAATGACTGACTGAAAAAGTGAAACATAACCACTGACCCTTTAATAAACTCCTTTTTAATTTATATGGTGCCAGTGGAGCCTTAGGAAAGTACTTGCTGCTAGGTGAGGCTGCACTTGTTGGATTTGCAGGTTTTACGAAATCAAGAGCGTGATTCATATTGAACTAATAGCCTGATAGTTCATTGAACTGGGAAAGGGAACTTGTGCAAGCAGAACAGGTATTTCTGATCAATGTACCTTGGATATAGTTATGAAGTTATTAAAGTAGGAAGTGAAATGTTGCTTATTTGCATGTTTAGAAGCTTAAACTATTTGTTTTAAACTTACCCTGAAATAAAGCTTGTTAGTCTTTAGCCAGTACAAATTCTAGCAAATATCAGAAGAAATGATGGTGACATTCACCTTCAGCATGAAGATCTTTTCCATATACAAAGCAAATATATTTTTCAAGTTCTTTTGCATAATTACTTTCAAAAGAGGGCTATTGAATTAGTATTGTTAATGTAATCTGAAATCATGTATATAATTCTCTTATGTGTAATGTCACATCTGCTTGGAGGATGAGTGTATTTTGGAAATCACACTTGGTGTTCTCAATTGCTTTCATGTCACCTAAACAGGCTTTGTTGTGTTGTATTAAAACTTGTCCAATTAAGATACTCTGTATCTTCTATTTCACAATAAAATAAACCAATAAAATTTTCTGATTTCTGTAAGGCTTGGAAATTGCTTGATTTGCTGAAAACAACTGTTGAAAAATTAATATTCAGTAGGCTTTTTTTTCATTTGGTTCATAAGTTTTGTTTTATACAGCTAAGAAGTTGAAAAAGTCAAGTAAGCATGGTAAAGTTCTGTTAAAGCTGGTGCAGAACCTGTACTTAGGTACCCACTGAATTGTAGACGTCTTTTCAACAATAGAAGGTGAAAAATTCAAAGGAAGGAAACAGCAGTGTAATTTTTTTGGTTGGGCCCCTTAACAACCTTTACTCCTGGGGATTACCCCTTTCAAAGTTACAAGATACAGAAAATGATGGTTTTTTTCATTTTTTGGTTTTTTTTAAGGAAGGTGTTTCATTGATTGGAATAATCTTGTCATACTAAAGCAATGTCACATGCAACGCTGGAAATGGATTAAATGACTGTACTGTCACTAGTCTTCTAACTATATACACATTAAATGTTTACTTTACAGTATTTCTTTTAGTATAATGAGTTCATTAAAAAAAAGCTTTTGATGCTAATTCAGAGATCCATAATCTGCTTAGTGTCTTTCACATGCAGTTTTGATGATAACTGACAAGCTGTAAGTTAATTAGTGCGAAACTTACTAATGAGGATGCTAAAATCCTTAATTTAAGATTTTTATTGATGATTTCTGAGCAAACTAAAGTAAATTCGATTGTATATCTAATAAGTTTTAGGAACTTTCTGGCTGTAGGTACTGATCATAAGCAACAAAAATCCCCCAATTAATTGAATGATAGGAAAGTTTTGAGAAGTTTGACAAGAGTGTTCATCTTCAGAAATGGGGATAACCCAAAACCAAAGCAATAAAACAAAGTCTGTTAATTAGCATGGAAGACAGCTTCTTGAATTAATATGTGGTGTTAATTAACAGGAAGTCTGATGTTGTGTTGTAATTACCACCAATATTTTTGACATACTGAGTGACTGAAGGTGAATTATATAGATAACAATTTAGTAAACATTTCGAGCTTGGGAACATTTTTCCTTTGTTTCTGTTTTTCTAGAAATATGGATAGACTTCTGCGACTGGGAGGAGGTATGCCTGGGCTGGGACAGGTTAGTATATAGCTTGTCAAACTTTTCTTTGAAATTAATCAGTTCTGGAGTATTCCTTCTATTATACTATTGTATTTTAAAACAGCATCAGAAAAGAAATTTCATAGTAATAATCTCTGACTCAAGAGATTTTATATGTGTATGCAAATCTTTGTTACAATCTGACCTTTTTTTTGTAAATATGAATACCTGTGTTGGCACTAAGTTTACGGAATGTTTTTAAACCTTTCTTTTTGTGTCTGAGCATTTTAAAATTTGTATTGAAAAGCATTGGACGCACATAATACGTTTTTTTAAAAAACAGTTTCCAATAATATGAAATTTCAGAACATGGATATTCTAAATGGCCAAGCACATCCACTCTCTTTCATAAATTGTATGTTTCAGTTCTTGGATCACACTGTGAATGGGGCATTATAAGATATTGAAGTATACATAAATTTCAAGAGGTAATTTGAATTGAATTTATCACCTATGGGTAGTTGTATCTACCTGTATGTGTGTTTTGCTGTGTCTCCTCTTGTTGATTGTGACTAGTTCACAAGTAGTTCACTTGTGTAAGTATTCACAGCAAATGGCCTCCCTGGCAGCTGTCCTGTTCCAGTGAGAGACCTGTTCACATTGTATGGCTTCTCCTACCTCTACTGCAAGTCCTAGTGCTTTTTTCCATGATCAACTGGCATGGCCAGCAGTCTTCAAAAATAAAATCAAGCTGATCTTGTTACATTGTGCTGATCACTGTGGGTCTGGGGAAAAAATAATTAGGAACTTCTTTGTGTATGGTCTGTAGGAAGAATTATTTCTTTAAGGAGTGGGCTCCAGTGTAAATTCCTTTGTAGTCCTTTCCTTTGGTTGGCTGCAGGAGCTGGCCTTTCTCTTTCCTCATCTGCCTCCTGGTCTCTTTCTATATTGAGAATCCAGACTCTTGTTCTTCTGAGGAATCAGTTCTGTATGTCTTGGGCTTCAGGATGTGCTGCAGGATTTCTTCTGAGATGGTTGAAATTGCTAAACCCAAAGCTTCTTTTGGTTGTGTATAGTGTGTTTGTGTCCAGTATAACTACAGGAGCAGTTTAATACTGAAGCATTTGGTAAAATATTCTAGGCTGATCTACAGCCTCTAGATGTTTCACCAAATAAACTGTAACTTTTGGTGCATAATTTTTTCCCCCTTCTTATAGCTAAAATTCTATTCACGTTCTCTTAGTGAATCTTCAAGCCGCCCTCAGTTATTTTTAGTTTCACTTTCTTAAACAGTTACTGCTCTTGTTCCTCTGAGCTGCCAGCCTGCTTCATGACTCTTCATTTTTTTAACATCTGTGCAGTCTAATCTCTCAAGCTTTCACTTCTTAGTCCTCTCTGAACTTGACGCATATCAAAGCTGTTTTTCAAATTTATGGTTAACTCTCTGCTGTTTTCTGAATTTTTCATCTTTAACTTAAAGCTTGCTGGAAAATTGTGGCAGACAATAGAACGAAACATTCAGAGGAAGCTCACTGAACTCCTCTGGTAGCTTTGGCCTGCAAAGCTGCTCTGTGTTTGTTTAAATGTGGAATTGTCTCTTAAATGATGAGTATCTATTTGATTAAAAAAAAGGCATAAAACTGAATTGCTCTTTACTCAAGTTGCTGCTTGCACTGGATGTCTAGACTACATGTGTAGTGTTTTGGTTTATTGAAACTGCAGGAAGGCTCTTCAAATAGAGTATTTTTTTTGTCCTTGAAATGCTGTGTTTCAAAGGACCTTGAAAGGTCACTTATGTTCTGAGTATCAATTGATGATAGTTTGAGATTGAGAGATAATCCGGAGTGAATCAGATGTCTTTGAGATAGAAGAGGGGAGGAAGGTGTTTCTTTGATATATTTTATAATGCTAGAATGCAAAATTATTACCATTTGTTTGCAGTAGAGTGTTTTAAACAACAGTACAAAGCTTTTTGTTCTTATTGCTATGTCACATTTGCTCTAAAGGTTGAATGTAGTTAAAACATCTGACTGAGTCGTTCTTGCAAGCATAAGAATCATCTGTGTCTATAGTCTGGTAGAAAAAGATGCATTTTCAAAGTAATTTTATCAGTTTCGAGTTTTTTTGTAGCTTGAGGTCTGCTTAGCAAGAGGACTGCATCACAAAGTCTGCTAAGTCTGTTTGATTTGCTTTGTAACTGATGTTAAAGTACTGGCAGATGCTTGGTCAGCTCAATTCCTGTTTGACCTCTGCCAAGGCATTCTTTCCCAGTGACTTGCTTTAGCTTCTTCAGCAGCAGTTACTTGGCTCTTTCCCCTTGGCAAAATTGCCTCTTCTGATTATTATCACATTTAGGTTTCCTTGGTCTTCTTAATTTCCAAACTCAGATATGTTGTCCCAAATGCACTTTAAATTTATGTGTTTGCAATATGCTTTTCAAGTCTTTTGGTGTGGTGTATTATACTTGAGAACTGCTGTCACTGCATTTGTGGTTCCCTTTCCTTACTTCTTGCTCCTTCGGGATGCTATTGAGTGGCTGATTTGCCTTCAGCTGTCCAGAGGTGGTCAGTGCTGAATCCCATCTACCCAAAGCCCATCTTCAAATAGTTAATAAACATGTCTTTAAGGAAGTAATCTTAAACTGATGCTTCAACAATAAACTTTTCTTCCAGTTACGTGTGGCTTTGAAATCTTGAGGCATTTCTTCTCTTTCAATCGTAGGTGGACAAAGAGCCATCTTAGTAGGGCAGGAGGTGGACAAGACAGGAGAAGGGAAGAGAATCTTACAACTTTTGGCTTCACATAAGCTATTCACAGTATTTTCTGACAGTGCACCGGGTCATTAACAGTGTATTCTTTATATGGCAAGGTGCATGTGTTTAGTTTTGAGGTTGATGCCAGAAGTGTGACCTCCTTTGGTCATATTGGCCACTTCTGCTTCACGCAGAAATTGTTTGTGCTTTACATGACTGGTGTCGTAGACTTGGTCCATAAGTTTTTGTTTTGAATTTATGTTCTCCCGATAAATGTGTAAGATGAATGAATGATTGAAGCCTTTTAGAAAATATGTAAAAGACTGAAAGTGTTGTGAAGTCTCAAAGAAAATCTTATTACTTCAATTTCCCTCCTGTAGTTCATGGGAATTAAGATTTCAGCAATGCCCTCGTTCTTCTTCACTTATGTGGTCTCCTTTCTCTCTCCTTCTGCCCCTTTTCATGTTGGGTTTTTCTGCTTATCTTCTCTGTCCTGAGTCATTCTTTTCTGTCTGTCCCTGTTTGTCCCTCTGGAATACTGCCTACCACAGAATTTCACTAGTGGTTTAATACTTGGATTTGCATTGTGCAGACAAATGAACAGGTTTGTGGGGTACGTAAAAGCATTCTGCTTATGTAGCAAGCAGGAATTTGGAGAAACACTCCTCTTCATTTTGTATGCTGAACTATTGTTTGCTGGTGAAATCATTTCCACATATGCCTCTATTAGGCAATCCCACTGCAAAGGGTGTGAGCAAATTAAGTGCATTTGTAGCCAAGCTTTCTCTCCCCATCACTTACAGAACAGTTATTTAAGTTAAGCAAGTTCTTGTCCATATTAGCACATGCCGTCTGTTTTTCTGAATCCAGATGTGACAAGAAGCAGCGAAATAATGACACTTTTAAAAGAGGCTTCTGAAGTAATTTTTCATTACTTGATAGATTTTTGAAAATATTCATTTACACTACTCTGTTAGTGCAGACAACTGTTCTAGTACAATAGATGAAAAATAAAACTGATTCTGTATTTTTGAATTAACATATTTGATGACAGAGGGGAAGGGGAAGAATTCCAATGGGAAAGGTGGGGGAGACAGAGAACTGACCTGTGTCTTATAAGGAGTGTTTACACCTTAAAGTGGGATATAGAAAAAGAAGTGCAGATAGCTATTTTATTTGAATCATGGACTTGCCAATTAGCCATCAAGTGCTTCCATCTGTGAAATAGTTGATCAGATGGGTTAGCTGGGATGTTTCCAGATTAGGGCATTGTAAATGGCACTTGAAAACTGTCACTTTGATTAGGAGGTTTCAAAAAGTGCACTGCTTGGTGCTGTGGAACCTTTTTCCCCCTCACAGGATCTTGGGTTTTTTAGAACATGCTTATTCTATTTAGTAAATCTGTGGCACCATGGGAACTTGGGAGATCTGCTGATCTAAAGTTCTGCTTCATGTGCTAATCTAGTCAGGGTGGCTGTTGGAGGATGGCACAATGCACTTTTTTGTGGGGCTTCCAAAGATGAGTTGGTGGTCTGGCAGACAGAGGAGGGTCAGGCTCAGTGTAGATCATTCCCAATTAACAATTAGATGCAAATTTCCTTGGGTTACTTCATTAAGCTGATGTGTCGTTTGAACTGCATGACTTTTTCTTGCATCTTACATCTTCCATATGTAAACAAAATCACCCACCAACAGTAAAAATACCTCAAACCCAAATAAACCCAGACACCCCCATTCCTCGTCTCCAAAAAAAAACCCCTTAACAAAACAACCTAAAAACACCCCAACAACCCAAACAGGAAAAACTGCAACACCTTAACATCTTACAGAAAATTATTTTGGTTCATCGATTCTTGAAACAGATTGTGTTTTAATTTGAAGGGTGCAAATGTGTTGTCTTTAATTAAGTACCTTTTTCATTGTAAAGCTGTAGAGTGTTCTGGTATCTCAGTATCTGTTTAGCTGCATGACTTTCTCCTTTCTGTGTCTCCTGGGTATGTGTGCTTTATGTAGTTTGAATTATGGTGATACACTGTTGTCTGCTTCTCGTACGTGTTTGAAGCTTCAAATACACCTTTTGAGAATATTTTGCCAGGGGAATAAATCTGAATTATAGGTCTTAAAATTGTGCATCATTTCTCCTGTGGCAATTGTGCCATTGCTCCTGAGACATTTTCCAGTAAAGTTCTCAAGTACGAAGAATGTTACTATTTCTAGAAGTCAAATGTAATTCCCAGTAGGTGAGATGATGTACAGTTTGGTTGGGTTATTCCAGTTCTACTTTTTTTCCCTGGAAGCCGTCAACCCATTTAAGGATGAAAAAAATTTTCTCAGTGACAAATATTTTTCATCCATCAAAATACCCAACGTGAAATCCCATAAAAGGTTCAGAAGACTTAATTGCCTGCATTATCTTCTGTAGAAAGTCTC
>VZTB01016656.1:0-40280 GCA_013397245.1 Thryothorus ludovicianus | reverse complement strand
GTGGAATGTCTGAGGCAGTTGTTTTCTAAACATAAAGATAAGAGTCTTCAGCTTTCCTTCACACACGGCTGTGTTGTCGGCAGTGTGTGGACTGCAGAAGAGAGCTCTCCTTTGCTTTTTGTTAGTTTTTTTGGCTAGCTGAGGTAAAGAAGTTCTCCACACTGCGGTTTTTTTCCTTTTTCTTGCAACTGTTAGAACCTGCTCTGGACTAAACACCCAAAAGGGCACCAGGAGCTCAGCCCCTGGCCCACCAGGCCTGGCCTGGGCCCGGCCTTTCCACCAGAAGAATTGACAGCAACTGAGCCGAGCTACAGCTCACAAGAGAAACTTTCTGGCATCTCTGCAAGGCAGCGAGAAGTTTTTGTTGTTCAGGGTTGTTCCTTCATTTGTTGTGCTGGGGAGTACTTTGTTAAATAAACAACTTTATTCCCCTTTCCTCCAAGGAAATTTTTTTCTATCCCAATTCAACTAAAAAAAAAAGTAGTCCACCCAGAAGTTTATATTTTTCCCTCTCCCAAATTTTCCCTAAACCAAAACAAATACAGTGGAGTTCTATAGAATATACTCATTTTGGACCAAAAATTAGCTCTATTTCATGTCTGTGTTGAAAGGGATATGGACTAAACAGTTTCCAACTTCTCCCTCCTCAGTAAGAGCACTGATTCATGGTCGCAGCCACTAAAAAGGCAGAATGTGTAATTAGAGCTATCTGTAATTGTTGTTTTTATTTCCATTTCTCCCTAACATTGAGCTGTTACATTCACAAATAATATGTAGAATTGTATCTGTTAACGTGATTAATTTAAAGATTTACTTATAAATTAAGACCTTCTCTTCTAGGGTAACCTCCCTTAGGTACTTAATTTGTACAGTGTGTTTCTCCAGCCTTATTCTTAGAACATAAAATACCAGTTGAGCATTTGGCTTTATGGCTGCTGGCAGAATTGAGAAAAGAAGGTAAGCATTCGGTCCCATCCTCTTGCTCCAAAAATCTAAGAATCCAGTAACAACTATCTTTATTTTACTGTGTTATGTTCTTGCTGTGAGAGATTTTGCCCTTAAAATCACATCTACATTGAATTGTTCAGGACTTTTTCTCCTACTTCACAATGAAACTGAAGGTAATAATACATTTTTACTAGAGAGAAAACGGTTTCCCTTGAAGGAAAGATTATTTTTAAGAGTTCTTCAATATATGCTGCTTATTCTGAGGGAAGAAAAGATGTAAAAATTTCATGAAGTAATCAAAACTTGAAAAGAGCACAGAGGCTTTGCCCAATCAATGGCTTTGAGGGCTGTGTTTGCCAACATACTCACTCACTGAGTTTGACACTGGAAATGCCACATTTCTGTTTTTACTTCACTGCCCTGAGGTTTTAAGCAAGATGTGTTACAGAAAGACATGTTCTAATGCTTTGTACAGTGACAAAATCTGCTTTCTTCTTTCAACTTATGGTACTGTGAGCATTAACTATCTGTTGTGGTATTGGGGTGGATCCACGTGTGTCAGACAACAGGATTATACCAGGATTATTAGAGGTTATGTCCTCTGCTGAAGCTTTGTATGACTCCCAGAGCTGTGGTTTGCAGCATGAAACTCCAGTTGCTGCCAGAGGGATTGGTAATCAGTGCTGATTAACAGCAGAAGGCTTTTTGAATGCAGAACTGTATGGGGGGAAACATGCCCAGCAGGTGCCTTCTCTGGTATTTAATTATGAGGGATCCTGATGGAGCGAGATGTTTACAGGACTGGCTCTGAATTACTGCAAGGGCTTTGTCACAGGAAAGGTTTAAAAGAAAGCACACAGTGGTGTCAGGCACAGGTTGGGACATCAGCTCAATTAGAGCTAATTAATGTCCTGTGAGCACTTTGCTGTTTCGGCCATGTTGCATAACATTATGTGTGGTGCTTCAGTGCACGAGATCTTTTTGCTGTGGGCTGGAAAAGTCTGATTCTTAAGTATCTTAAAAAGCTCCAAGATGCTGCCATTGGAAGTCATAGTCTGCAAATGATCTTTGGGAGATTTATATATCAAGGCTATGAACAATGTTGATTTTTTTGGTGTGTGGGTGGATGCTTAAGTGCCATATAACTATATATGAGGTACTGCAGTTAATGGCTTGACTTGGTTCATCATGGGTGTTATAGTGAAATTCAGGATCAGCTGGTGTGCTTCCCTGAAGAAATAGGTTAGAGTAAGTAGAAGTTAAATAGGAAATTGCAATAATGTATTCTTTGTGTGGAAAAAACTGAAATATTTTGAACACTTGGTTGTTTGTTGTACAGATCAAAAATTATTTTTGATCAAAGTCTCTTCAGTTTATTTTGAAATGAGTTGGTGAACTTGGGATAGCTCTTAGTGGACCCAGGTGATAGGAGTGTTTGTCTGACTGTTGTCCCAGTGGAGCAAGAGTGTTTTCATCCCTGATTTTGCCTGGAGTGAAGTTCAGTCACTTCTCAGTGCCTGCTTTTGAGAAGTCTGTGTTTGGTGTCCAGGTCTCGGCGATCTCCCTCACACCTGACACTGTTTGGTGCTTTTGTTTGCAGTGCTAGTGGATAGGCCAAGAAATAAAGAGATGCTGGATAGCAGCCTTGCTTTCTGCTTCTTAATAAAAGTTGCTGTAAAGGTATTGGCTAGATCAGGCTGGTGGGCAGGAAGCAAACACTTGCACTTCTAGTCCGCAGTTGCTCTGAAGATAACAGAGCAAGGCATGTCAGTCCAACACAGAAAAGGTAAAGGTGACCAAAATGGGCTGAGAATATTGTACCAGAGCTTACACGTAAACCTTTCTTAAAAGGAATCTTTGCAAATTATTTCCTTCTTTCAAAAAAAACCCAACAAAAACCACAAAAAAACCTCAAAAACAACCGTAAGGAAATAGGAGCATCAGTTTGAATAGGTTTTCAAATTGAAGCAGACTGGCTGATGAAAACATGAGAAGTAAAAGTGCCAGTCAGTACCTGTTTTCTGACAGTAATGCATTGTGAGAGAATGAATGGAGGCCTGAAGCCTTTCCTCAACTCCTCCAAGTACTTCAAGTACTTTGGGGCAGGTGCATCCTTGCAGTGTTTCTACCAAGGCTTCCATAAGACCTGGTTAGAACATTGAGGTGTTACCATGCCCTTAATAGAAATTAATTCTTTTCCCTCTCTTTTTCTGTTTCCTCATTTTGAAGATCATTTAAAATGTCTTCTGATGTAGTTGTGAAATCAGTTATCATTTGCTTGCTGCATGTATTTGATTGGAGACAGACAATGCACTCTCTTATCTTCATAATGATGTGATAAATTCAAATTTATTATTCTTCAATATTTTGTTCTGTCACTTTTTGTAATCTTTAACAGTTTAAACAATTTAACATTTCCATCATTCGCAGAGTGGGTCACCCAGAAGAATAGGACATGTACATTTAGACTTGAATTACTGAAATATTTATGTGCATGTATATGCTGTGGTCTGAGGACTTGTGCATTTTAAGTACAATGAGTACAATCCTGGCAAGTTAGCAAATGATATTGAGGCTTTCCATGTTAGTTTTTTGTTAAAGGAGAAGTCAGTGATCTGAAGCCCAAATTTATGCTCAGAAAATTGCTTTTTATCCTACAGCATGGGTTCTTGAGCAAAGGCAGGCTCAAACAATATGTTGAAAATTATCTTTTCACAGAACTTTGATCAAATTCAAATGTCCTTGCCTCAGGAAGCAGTTTGTTTTCCCTTGAGAAGTGATGCTGGAAAAATCAAAGAGAACAAAGTCTGCTTGCTGGCCAAAATTCATCTATGAATAAATTGCATCACAAAGCTACCAGCAACATAACATTTTTCAAGACCATATCGTGGTGTTGTTATAAGAAAAGTGATTTGTAAAACTCAGTGTTGGAATGGAACTCTTGCTATAATAATTTTACTATAAACTATTTTTTTTTATGATGCAGTAGTGTATACTCATCTAATGATATTTCTGATTTAGTGGAATCCAAATGTAAACCAGTTTTTGCCAGTTCCATGATTTGCCTGTTTGGGAGGTTTCTTTTGGGGAAATTATTTTGAAGCTTTTTGTAGGAACATGCCTCTATTAGTCATCTGTTGTTTCTAATACCAAAAACAATTAAAAAAATAAAAATTCATTACTAAATCTCATTTCTCTCCTAAAGGATTCAAAAGAAACTATCTAAATAATGCTAAATGTCCACTGATGTATCATTTTAATTATTTTAATTTGGCTTGTTTGTTCCAAAGCTGAGATTCAAGGCTTCTGGTTTTGCTCCTTAACAAATTTTTGGAACCTTGGAATCCTCATGTGTCAGGAATCTCTGAATAACTGTGACATGCAATTTTACTTTTCTTTAGATTTTCCCTTTTACTGAATATACCTTCTCACTCTCTTATATGCAGTGACAGAGTTCTAAATAGAGAAATTCTGGTGAAAAATTATTCTGTTTATTACATCTTTTTTTGTTGTCCCAATATTATTTTCATATGTATTCACATGGATTGGAAAATAAGAATTCCTTCTTCCATCTAGACTGTCTTTAAAGAGACTTTTGTGCTGCCAGAAGATTTTCAGCTCAACTTTCCTTTGTCATCCCCTGAAAAGAAAAATTGAACTGCAGCTGAGACTTTTAATGTGATTGATTGAAAGATAGAATTCTTTTGGTGATGGTGAATTCATCTCTAATTTCACACCAGACTGTGAGGTTGACTAAAACTGTTGGAATCCTTTCCCCAGTAATCGGTCAGTGGAATCCCTAGTGGGTCAGGGGTGGACTTGTTAAAGGAAAACTTTTCAAATGTGTGTTAAATTTTGCTGCTGGCAGTTTTTGCTGAATGCTTCAAGTTGTAATGTCTAGCACAGGCTGGATACAGCTGCTGTGCAATGTCAGCTTGTGCACACTTTTTTAGCAGCCTTGGCTGAAAGAACATCTCAAAGTGCTGTTCAGGCCACCTGTGGCTTTGGTGGATTATTCCCACACCTCTGTGGAATATAAATGATTCAGCTCCAGACCTCTGCTCTATGCAAGTGAAGAGAGATGAAGAAAATGTACATAGGAAAAACAACTTAAGAGAAAACTGTGTCATGGCACTTAAAGTCCCCATCAAGAAAATGTCTGCATGATTACCTAAGGGTAGATATATCTATTCAGATGAAAAAGAATAATTTAGGTAGAAATCTGAACCTTGATGGAAAACTTGTACAAATACATGCTGAGTTTCTCATTACTCCACTCACAGGGGCTGGTGCAATAGAGCACATCTGGTGGCAACCCTAGATCTGATCAAGAGCAGAGTCCTGCCCATTTTCATTACTCTTCAGGCATGATTCCAAAGACTGCTGACATTTAGTAGTCTTCTAGTATTTTTTTAGCTGGTTTAAATGCATTAAGTAGAACTAGCCTCTTTGGAGACTAAGTGCCCCATTTATTCAGAGATGTCTTCTCACAATGTCTTCCTGCCCGTATGTTTAAACCACAATCTACAGGAAGAATTTTAGTAACAAGAAAAGAATTTAGACTTCACAGTCTGCACAGACACCCAGTGAAATGTTCAAGGTAGCCTCACCCTGAAATGGAGAGGGAATAGCTAAAGGGTGAAAACAAGAATCATCAGCTCTTGTACTTCAGCAGGCATCATGTGAATATGAATAGAGCAACCTTGTTTATTGCAGTTAGGTCTATGTCTGTCTCATGTCCCTGCCCCAGAAGTTTTCCTTTTCTTTGTGCCTCAGCTGCCTTCTTTTCACTTTGCCCTGGCCCCTACATACTTTTCCATTGTACCTTGGCTTCCTTGTTGATGCTTAATCCTCAGATTGACATGATTTTCTCTTTAGGATAAATTTAGATATGAGTGATTATTGAACTCAAATAAATTTTGTAGGGTTTTTTTGTAATTTTTTTGTGTAAATATAGAGGGTTTTTTATATTTAGGAGATGTTTTTCAATAGAATTTAGAGATGCTACTGCAGCAATAGTCCAACATTGAATTTCAGTTTGTCCTCAGAGGTGATAACCTCTGAGATATCAGGGACGATAATCTAGAGTCTTGACAGTTTCAGAAGGAAAAAAAAAGTAAGAAAGAAAAAAAAGAGGAACATAAGGCCTTGACCCTGCTGAACTCTTTGAACCTAAAGGCTGTTTGCATCTAATAGCTTTTGATCACCATCAGCTTTTGCCTGAGTAACTCATGATTTGAAGTTAGGAACATAAGACTGGGAAAAATCAGTAAGATTGTAAGAGCTGAGGCATTAGTCTGTGCCTTTCTGGTCTGTGTGCTGTAATGGAATCTTTTTTTTTCCTCTCTGAAAATGTACTGAAATTCACTAGTCTCACTCGTTTGTACAGATTGCTTATTTCAGGAGGCAGTGTCCTGTCTTTAATCTGCTGTCTTCACCCTGTCCCCATTTTTTCTTCTTTTCCTTTCTCATAAGTCGTCATCTTCATCTCCTCATTTCTCAGTAAATTATGTTGAAAGTCACTATTAAAACTCTTTTATAGTATTCTTTTTTCTCAGGCATTTTTAGATAGGCTTTATGATTCACTCCTTTAAGTTTCAGTTATATGTGCTTTCTGATATTACCAGATATTTCTGTGAGGTTTGTAAGTACATGATTATTCATAAAGATTATACTGGGAAAAGAACAACAGCTGAGGTCTCCTCTGGACTGTAATTTGCGCAGCTCAGTTTTACTACCTTAGAAAAATCACTCTTTTTTTTTTTTCAGTGGCTTTCTTCCTGAAGCGTTTCACAGATTGCATGGTGTCCTTTAGAGAATGTTGAATAGCACACAGAGTATTTCTTTGCTTTTGGCTCACGGCTGTACCCTGACATCCCAAGGGCTGAAAAGAAAGGAAAACAAAACAAGGCTGAGGCAGGAGTTCACCTAGTGAAAGAGTCAATCCATGCTGGCATTTAAGTATTTAAATACACTGCTTTGTTTGCCTCAAACCAGACTGTTGTTTTGGACAGTTGAACAGGAGGGTTCAAAGTGCACCTGTTTTCCCATCTCATGTAAACCACAAACCGCAACTGCAGTGAAAATGTGGTCACAGTCCTGGCTGACTCTGGGGCATTGTGCCAGCTGGCCAAGAGGAGGGGTTGTCCCGCTCTGCTCTGCTCTGCACCGATGTGGCCTCATCTTGAAACTTTTGAACAGTTTTGGGCAGCATAAGAAAGACATTAGACTATTGCAGTGTCCAGAGGATGGCCATGAAGAAGAAGAACCTTGGGGGAAAGGTATATGAGGTCCCTTGGTCTGTTCAGCCTGGAGAAGACTGAGGGGAGGCCTCATTGCAATCACAGCTTCCTTGTGAGGGGAAGAGGAGGGGCAGACTCTTCTCTGTGGTGAACAGGGACAGAATCCAACGGGATGGCCTGGAGTTGTGTCAGGAGAGATTTATGTTGGGTATTAGAATAAGGTTTTCACCCCGAGGGTGGTTGGGCACTGGAACAGGCTCCCTAGGGCAGTGGTCTCAGCACCAAGCCTGACTGAGCTCAAGAAGCGTTTGGACAACAATCTTAGGCACTTGGTGTGACTCCTGGGGTATTCTGTGTGAGGCCAGGAGCTGGATTCCATGAACCTGGTGGGTCCCTTCCAACGCAGCATATTCTGGGTCAGAGACAGCTAGTCTTCTTGAATATATTTTGCCTGACTTTCTCTTATCCATTTGCTGTCTGTACTCTGCTTCATTCCTCACTTGCTAGTGCTGCTTGTTTCCATCTCCCCTCTATCCTTTTTCCTGGCTCCTGCTTTTTGACTCACTTGCCAAGAAAAGAGTTTTCTAATGTTGATATGGACTGCCCATGTTCTCTAGTGCTCTGTTTACAAAGACATGTATATGTTTCGGAGTTTTCACTGCTGCCCTTTGCTAGCACAAAGTAAAAAGGAGAAAAAACCCTTTCTACTTTCCTCCTTCCTGTTTTGTTTATAGAGAATTGTGACCAGAAAAATAAACCCCAACAAAGATAAACTGAGCACAGAGCAGGATGTCTAACAGGTTCTGAAGGGTTACGCTCCAGGGAGCAGCTGCTTGAGACTTACTAACTTTTGCACATTTTACAGGAAAATGGTTCTTTCACTCTGAAATTGGTTTCAGAGGGGGAAAAGGCCTGAAACATTTGACAGAGGCTTCATTAATAGCTCTTGATGGTCTTCTAGCTCTTTGCATTTTCAAGCCCTCCATTAACAGGAACAAAGCACAGATTACTTCAATAAGCTGATAATAATATGCATTTTCTTATTCACGTATCCTGTTTCAGTGCACGTTAAGTTCATTCAAGTGGAGCTCTGAGCCTATAACTGAAAAGGAAAAATTGGAGATGTGGCCACTATTGACCCTCTAATAGCATTGATCCAGGAGCACCAGTTCAGCATGCTTTGTTAAAGAAATCAATAGTGAAGACAAAGATCTTTAGCCTGTGTAACATCTTCTACCTGTGCAGGATCACAGAATGACTGAGGCTGAAGGGCATTTCTGAAAATCATTCAGTCCAACCCCTTCGCTCAAGGCACAGCCAAACCAAGGTATTAGTAAAAAATGATAAGAACCTTCTCCAGGCTAAACAATCCCAACTGTCTCCTTGTATGTCAGCTGCTCCAGTCCATACTGGCCATGACCTACGCTATTCATCTAACACCCATTTTTCAAAGTATCTGGGAGTATCCCTCCTGTAGGGTTGAGAAATTTCTCTTCTACAGGCACAATTCATGTCTAAGTTACCTGAAGTGGGATGTTTATGGAAACAGAGTTCAGGATTTCTGGCAGAAAGGGGCTTTTTCCCCATCTATCCAACCTAGTAAGAGTGTTGTTGCTCTCAGCAGTTTGCCACATTCACTGATTTGACCTCAGGCTGCAGTTTCTGGGAGCTTTAGCAAAGTCTTGTGGTGTATTCCTGTGTGTTGCATCTTTGCTTCATCCCTTTCATAATAAGTGGATTTCTTGAAGCTTTATTTAGTGGTGTATTGAGATTTCAGAATGTCTTTCCCTGACACTCTGTATTCAAGCTCAGGAGATCACCTTCTGCAATAGTAACAGTGGCAGGTCTTGTTCCAGAAGCAACTATATTGTGCTTATATGTATCAATACAGTCAGAGGAACAAAACTGATTTTTTTTTTTTTTTTGGTTTAGTAAAATTGAATTCACTTTGTTCACTCAGTGGTGTGCGGTTGAACAGAAATTCCCCAGGGAAGAATCTCTGTGTGTGCTTTTGATCCAATTCCATTATTTTCTGTGTAATCATTGCTGTCTGAGAGCTTAGATGTCTAACTAAAAAAAGTTATAAGGCACGTTCTCGAATTTACACAGTTTGCATAAGCAGGTGCGAAATATAAAATATAGATTCACCATTTCTTTTATTGCAGTGGGGCAATGATTTACATGGGACATTACCTGCTTGGAAATGAATATTTTGCAGCCACTAAGGGCCTCAGGATATAAACTTGTCCCAGTGAAAGTAGAAAGGGAAAGGAGATGCCCAAATTTTTAATTTCCCAACTTCCCCCCCTCCCCCATGCAGTAGAAACTGCAAAACATATAAACAGCAGGACAGGATTGTTGGAGTTGCTTGTAGTTGGCATACTGTGAAAGGGGTTTGTTCATATTTGCAAAGAAAAACAAAAATCTGGAAGGCTGAAACAGAAAATGACCAACTGCAACCAAAGCATTTGCTGCCTGTTTGTTCTGAATGTGCAATTGGCCTTGCTCTTTTAATTATAATCCATAGAGATGGCTCTGTTCCCTACCCACCCTTGGGCTTCCAGGAGCACTGAGTGCTTAGGGCTTGGGCTGCTAATGCTGTAATTGAAACAGCTGCTCTGCTTTCTAAGTACTTTATTCCGTCACCTTCTGAAATTATGGATCTGTGGCATGTTCCAGGCCTTTTCTATAGATATGAATCTCAAACATAGGCACTCACTAGATAGAACTACTGAAGAGCATTTGCCACAGTTTTAGTGCCTGGTCTCAGTTTTCAAAGAGGGAAGAAAATTGGCGGAGGTCACAAGAAGGCTGCTCTGAGGCCATAGTGGTCTGTGGACTAATTTCACTAGACCAGATGTCCTAATTCTCTATTATTCTCAATGACTTAAACTGAAAGTGAATTTAAAATATTACTAGGCCAAACAGTCATGATTTTTACATTCTGCACTGATTTTTAAATTAACTCACACAGAGAAATGCCTCTTGGAATTGTGCTGTAAACGAGCAGATCATGGGAAGAGCCTGGCACTAATTCACTCCAGGCCAGGGGTTGGTCTACAGCCCCTCCTTCCTCTCTTGCCTTGGGACAGCAGTGACCAGGCTAAGTTGCTGCTGAAGTCCTTGATAAAATTTGGAAATTTCATGTAGCCAATAGAAGCTGAAGTATACCCATGGTCTTTCTCTATACACCTTCCTTTACCCACTGTTTTACCTCATCCTTGCATTCAGCTCAATTCCGAATTGCTGGCTAGAAAAGGAGAGTTTAGTCATTGTGTCAGATAAATTCCACTTAATTAGTGGGAAGTCATTCCAGTGTGGGCTAATGGGCAGAGCTAGTATGAGGCTGACAGTGGCTAATATGGATATATTCAGTAGGGCTGTGGCAGAAATGGAGTTATAGACTAAAACACAATCACTTGACTGCTCTGATGGATCTTTAGCATAATTTCATCTTCCTTCAGCCCACTGCTCAGCACATCCTATGGACTGAGGCAACTTTGACTGAGGCAACTTTAACCTCCTTGTGACCAGAATTCAGTATATCCTGAGGCAATTTACCCAAGCAAAAAGGATGCAGGAGCATTTAGATTTGAACTCTCTAATTCCTCAGGAGTCGATTCACCCAAGAACAAGCTGAAACTTCATAAAATCTTTGAGCTAGGCAGAGGTAGGGGCTGCTGTGGTCCATAGCTTGGTTTTTATTGAACAGTATTGATTGTTCTCAGCAGATACGAAGCATGAGAACTTTGTGGTTATGCCTGGTAGGGAAAAATTAGAGGTCATTGTGGGACTTTGAGAGTCAGTAAAACTGAATTTTGATTAAAAAGGCAAAATCCTACTTTGAAGTAGGCAACCCATGTAGAAAAGCAGTGAGGGAGGAAAGAAAGAGTGGAAATTTTACTGTTTTTCATATCAGCCTACAGAAGTTGGATTGCGGCTATATTCTGCTCAGAAGGGGAAGAACAGCAAGGAAAGAGTTCTAGAGAAGAGTACATTGAAAAATTCTCTTGAAATTACATTAAACAGATAATTACTGTTAAGAAATGCAGTCTTGGTGTTGCTCCCTAATTTTTGCTGCCTATAGGTGACCTGACAATATGCATGTGGATATTTTGCATATCTGCAGCCGTATTTGTCTGAAGTGCTCAAAGGTTGTTGCAGATTCATATAGAAAAACTCATTCTTGTTCAGCATTAAATTTACATGCTATATTGAAAACAGGGTTTAATTCAGAGGGTAGGAATAGGGCCTGAATTTGTTTGGCCTTTTTCACTGAGATAGATACTAACTTAATCAAGCCTTATAATACCCTCAGGTACTAGATATACCTTTTTTATACTGATGTTCATAGAAATGTCACAGTATTTCTAAAGTCACACTGAAATATCATGGCAAGGACCTTTTCCCTCATTTTTGCCCTGTGAGGGAAATTGTGGAATGGTTTTCTTTCCAGCCTTTGCCCAATACAAGTCATCTTGTAAGTGAGATTTTCTCTTTGAGACTTGGCTTGTGTTTCTGTGCTTTTGAGCTTTCCAGGATGCTGCAGTGCGTGGTCTTCTTCAGAGAAGAGTGTCTAAAGGCAAGAGCTATCTCAGAAAATATTATTTAATTGCAGTTACTGATGTTACTAGAAAAAAGGAGTACTTGAATTTGAAAAACAACTTAATGTAATGCTGAGATGAGCAGTGTTGTCAGGACTGCTATTTTGGGAATTCACGGAAAGGCCTAGGTATTTTCTTCATCAGTAAGTACTAAAGACAGTCATCATATTTTTGTCTGCTTTAAAAATCACTGTTCAAAATCACCTTCAATTCATTGGCAATATTGACCCAAGGAATTGAGCTTTTTGGTTTAGGAACCTTCTGATTTGATTACGAGGAGCCAGTATTTTATAGTGGAACATCTTGTGGAGTCTATTTTCTATGCGGGTTTCTTGTCAAGACTGTTCTTATTTATGCTCAAAAGAAGTGTGTCTGCCAAATGTGGAGACTAACAGGCAAATGTATGCTGAGCTAAATAAAACATCTCCGTGCTCCAGGTTCTGGGAAGCTGAGGAACCAGACAGTGCCTTAAACTCGTATCTGAAGGCAGTGACAGATGCAGTCGGCTACTCCTGACTTCCCTTCTGGATGTTCAGTGGGGCTTGCTCTGATTCTCTTTCAGAAATACCTAATATAAAATCCAGGAGATTCAGAACAGTGAGATGGAAATTATCTCAATGTGTGTGGAAAAACTAGACTACTGTTTGTAGTGTTTTTTGGACCTACTCAACAGATTTACTGCTGGGTAGTAACTACTGGTGTTTATATTGCAAATGTGGTAAGATGGGGCAGACTGTTGTCAGCACTGGACATTGCTGTGACTGCTGCCGTGTTGAAAGCTGTGCAAACCTCACTTTGGTGGCATTTCTCTCTCTTTAAAGTTGACATTTCAGTTGTTAAGTGGTATGATCTGTCTGACTGCTGAAGTGTCATTTGCTCTGATGGGCAGACACAGGCCTCCTAAGTTCCTTGTCTTTGAGGATGCTGACAAAGTGACTGTTTTAGTCACTCTCTTTTTTTATTTTAACATCCTTCTCCATTCAACATTGGGTCATACAATTCAAAGGCCCCTTCCCTAACAGGGTAACTCTTTCAATACCTACTATATAAGCAGTAATGGACAAAACCTTTCTGCATTCCAAGCCTCATATTTCCCACTTCACATCCTTCCTATGAATTGTTTCCTTCATATGACTGTGTTTGAAGGAAGTAAATTAAATTGGAAGTTTTTCATCAAGAAATGCATCTTTTATTTTCACACCTGCAATTTCCTTTCATGTTACCTCTCACGTTGCTAGTGCATAGATATCCCCCGTATAGTACACTTATATGGGAAGCATTTCACTTCTCTTTGTTCTGCACCATGTTTTATTCTAATTTACTTATATATTTTGCCTCTCATATGGCACATGCTCTGCCCAGTGCAATCATATGCTACCTCTGTGCTGCAGGCAACAGCCAAAGTTATGGGAAAGATGGTATTTGCTGAGGATTATCTGCCAGCCTTTTTTGTTCCTGAGAATCTCCAATACCCAGTCAGGCTATTTTTTCTTTCTAACCAGACAGCTTTTTATGGGGTTTGACCTGATGAAATGGGTTTTAGGAGCTTCTTGGAGACTGTCTTTTAGTGAGCAGGAATGCCTGGAGTAGATGTTTTGTAAATCCTTCTGGGCCTAATGATTCAAACAGTTCTTCATCTAGTCTTTAATCTTTCTTTGGCTGTATGGATATTTAATTTAAAGTCTAGATTATTACAGCTGCTAGATAATTGCAACATAATCATAAAGGTTACACAGTTAAGCACAGCTGCTCTCTTAAGTGAAAACTTCTCTCTCACTCACTCTTTGAACCTAACTTTGAACCTAAAATCTTTCATGGATTTATTTCCTCCAGATAGGTGGTGAGCAGATACAATAGCCTTACTTCCCTTTACCTGTGGCATGAAAAGCCATCGTTGAGTGTGGAGGTAAAAATCCTGGTTTAATTGGTCTCCCAGACACAACTGTTGAGAACTAAATAATTTCAGAGTATTTTGCCACTACTTTTTCTTTTGAAAAGACATTTTGTCTTCCTGAAGCCTTGACTATATTGGGCTGTAATTAGGATTAGATTATTTTACTTTCAATATTTAAATAAAAAATTAAAACTACTCTTTGGCTCACCTGAGTAGTGTTGTACATTGTGTTGAAAGGATGGAGTTCCCTTCTGATCCTCTAAAACAATTAAGTTACTCCCTGAAGCATGAAATTTAATTACCCTAATCAGAAGCAGCATGATGCAGTGGATTAGGACATAGGAATAAGAATCAGATACTTTTATCTCTGATCTTACTTTTATCTAGATACTGATTAAATGAATCACATAACCTTGCTGTGCCTCCTTTTCACCCACCTGAAAAGTGAGATGTTTGATTTTTTGCTAAGGTACTGAGGTTTGTATAACCACCTAAAGGTATCATGGTTTGTATGAATGCTCAGTGCTCCTGGGATTGCCTGGGCTCACATGTTGCCAACAGTTATTGCAACTTGGTTTCGTAGGATGAAATTTCACTTTTTGTCAGTGTTAGTTTTGTTAAAGTAGTTCTAATCAAGCTGATATACAAATTGGGAGAGGGCTACAAGGGGAGGTGACACTGCCAGAAAAGTCTGCTTAGCTATTATTTTCGCATCAGTTTTGGTGTTACATTTTGGACAGGATAACTAATTTTAGCATCTCAGGAGTGCCTCCAACCATGTACTGCTCAAGAGGCAGAAGAAAGTTCCATTGTGTGTGGTTTAACTGGGGTATGTAAAGGAAAGTTCAGGGCCAGATGAACACGCTCCTCTGAGCAAGTTGTTGAGCTCTACTGCACTTGCAATTACAGAACTCTCTTACTGGAGCAATTAGTCATGTTATGTCCATGGGGAACTCACACAAAAAACATCAGAACTGTTTATTGGATGTGATGAAGTAGCTAATTAACCTAAGTGGTTTTGTCATTTAAAAAACCAACAATGTTTTCTCATGTCTCAACCACTCTTGTCCGATAGTTTTTATTCAATGAGTTTTTTAGCGTGCCTGGAGCATTAAGTATACATTTTGGAATGGTCAGTAACAAAAATTGTCCTATAAAAACTTGGATTACTTATTCCACTGGCTTTTTGAAAAGACTGAAATTATAATAACCCTGCCATTTATTTAGTGGGTCACCTTCCAGGGGAAAGTTGATTACTCTCTTGGAAAGAGGCTTGCCCTCCACTGTACAGCATAAATTCATCATATGACTCTGAATCCCTCTGCAGTTCCTCTGCTCTTTGTTTCGGGGCTGAGTCAGTATTAAATACCATTAAAAGTTTCTCATTTGTAATCACAAGAATAAGATTTAATTGTGCGTGTGCAATTCTTCAATCAGTTACCTTTCCAGTTCTTCACAGTGCTCAAATAGAAGTATTCACATTTTCAGAGCAGGGACTTTTCTTTAAACAGGTTAGGAAAGCAAAATCTTTGTAACAGTGATTTTTCTAAGAGACATTCAGGAAAGCAATTAAAAATTATATTTTAACTATGTGCACGTTAACAAGGACAGATTTCTTTTCTGTAGGTTTTATCTTCTGCCATTTTAATAATTTTTCCCATGTTGAGTGTTTTCCCATGTGTTGTGGCTGTGTAGCACACACTGCACAGGAGAAGAATCTACTACCAAAGAAACTGTAGTGGCTTAATTGCAAACTTCTATTGCTGACCAGGAATAAGTAGAATATAAAAAAATAACCTTCATAGTCAACTGTGTTTCACTGAAGCCTAAAGCAGTTTCTTCTGTATTGTGATATCATCCCAGCTGTACAATTCCTGGTAGAGCAGCTGTACAAAGGAGCCCAGCACTGCAGTTCTAGAAAGAGGGTAGATTAAACCTCCTTCCCAGCACTCATGAGGGGGCATCATTGCATTTGGAAGTCAAAATCTTGTTGATCTTCTGTTCTAGGCAGAGTAATTACTCAATGCCTGACTTATTGGTCAAACCAAGCACAATTACAGCACGTTTTCTTGGGGGGAGGTGGCAGGGTTTTTTAGGTTCATCTTAAAAGCACTAAAAGAATAAAAGGAAAGAAATTATTGCATTTTTTTTTAAATTTTATTTTTAAATAAAAACTTGCAAAACTTTTGTGAAAGCATCTTCTAAAGGCATTTTGAGGAAAGGGTGGGGAAGCATTCTTGAGACCACTCACAGGGATGTGAAAGGTCTGATTCAGTGACACTAATAAAGGTCTCAACTGTATTTAACCTACCAGTTACAGTTATATCTTGCTTATACAAAAGGCCAAAGAAAAGGGTAGAAAGACAGTCGGCATTAAATCAATAGAGGAAAAGGTATAGCATTTTTCTTTCTCTTAAGAAGTAAAGTTTTCCTATTTTTCTTACTCTTATAAAGTAAAATTATCAATGAGCAGAGGAATTAACATTGCAAACTTTGCGTTGCACATAAAGAATTTCCTCCGTTAATGTTAAATAATCTCTTGCGTTATTGTACACTGTTCTTATTTGTTGCCATTTTTCAAGACTATATTATCATGCTTCAAATTCTGGATCTGGTGTCTTTTAAGTAATTTCAAGGTCAGTAAACTGGAGTTACTTTAAAGCTCATTAAAAAGAATTGCAGGACAGCATATTGTATTGTTTGAATTAATGAAAAAAGAGTTTACCCAAACTCCTATAGGTGGTTTTATTTTTAATCCTCTGTCTCTATAAATTTTGTTGGCATCCTCTTGAAAACCTTTTTTTAGTTTTCTGTTGGCTGGAGCCTGTAAAGGTGAATCTGGTTCTTCCATTTTGCAGTGCCCATTAATTGTTGAAGCACAGGAAAGTCTGAAGCAGTATGGAGGCAAGATTAAAACATATTATAAACTTCTGCATAATTATAGAGGGGCATTCAGAATGAAAAAGTTATGTTCTTTCCCCTATTTATCCATTAAAGATAAAAACTCCTCTCTTTGACTCCTAGTGCTAATTTTAATTCCACCCTTAACAAGGTTTCATTCTCAAAAATCAGCTTCTAATATTTTCACTGCTGCAGGCAGATTTTGATGTGAAATACTCTGACACAGCTGCTATTATTTCTATTTAATTTTGTAATTCCCAAAACTTTGAAGAACCTTTTACCAAAGAGATAAAAATCTAAGCCCTTGCCAAGAGACACTGCATTTTCCTCACAGCCATATCATGATAAGTCCTGGTGGAAACAAGAGTATTTTAGATTGAGAGCCTGGACCTGAAGAAATAGAATCACACTGTCACTCACTTCAGCTGTGGGGAGTCTGTTAAATTCCACAATTTTTGTTCTGGGAAAGTGGAGGAAAGAGCGGAATACAGCTTGAATTAACAGATTTTTTTTTTCGAGGAGAGGAGATAGAAGTTCTTGTGTTCCTTCAACTTGCTATTATTTGTTGCTGGAAGCACATGAGCTGATTCATGACCCTTGAAGGGCCCATGCAGCTCTTAATTCCCCACAACACAATTCAAGTGCAATTAGTCCTGATTTACTAGGATTTAAGCATTGGTTCTTTGCGGCTTTTTACTAATAATTTCCATACTTTTCTTGTAAATTGAAGACTTGCTTTCAAATTTTCTCTAAAAGTGAGAAAGCAGGGAGTCTGTCAAAGCTAGGACAGTATTCTAGGTAAAACTTAAAAGTTCACTGTGTCTTTGGGCCAGTGCAAACTGCACTCCACTGAAGACATAGGTGGTAGCACAGGTGTCAGGCTGGTTGACAGCACAGAAATTAATTCTACCTTCACCTTCTAGCTGGAAGTCTGGGGAATGATCACAAAGATGATTGCTCAAAACGAGAGTAAACCGGAGTCCCAAGGCTTGCTGCAATCAGTCATTTTGCAACCCTCTTTAACAAGATGGAAGAGTATGTGGGTGTTAATTGGATTCAAAATCATCTAGCCGTGAAGGCAGACAAATTCAGGATTCCAAGTATTCCGGTTGAGACTTTACTTGAGAGTTCCAGCACTTCTTTTTTTTTTAATGCACTGCCTCTAAGAGATCATCCTGACTTGCATTTGCAATTAATCAGTGCTGGCATTACCCAGAGGACCATGCAAAATGGCATCCAAAGCTTTAGTGTATCGATTAGAATTAATCAGGAAAGTGTTCCTCCTGAAGCTACATGCTGCATGAACAACCAGTGTGTCTAAACTATGTCTCTTAAGTTTCCATGACAACAGGATTTTTGTTTCTGAAACCTAAAGCCTGGCCAGCTGAGTCATGGATGGGGGACTTAAGAAAAGTTAGATCACAGAGAAGTACTTTGGCTTATTTGGGACCTAGCACCTCACCATTGCAGGGCTGGGAGAGGCCAAAGGTAGTCTCCAGTGCATCTTCACATGAAGGACTGAGTATGAAGAAGCCATTTCAAATTAAACCCTTGCTCACTTGTGTAAATCTGGGCCAAGGTTCTGTCAGCAGCGTTTTCTGTTTTGGAGAAGAGCCTTCTGAGAGAAACTCTGGGTGTTGCCCAGGCTTTTTTTAAACAACTAATTCATTCTAGGCGACATATCCAGGTCTGAACTTCTCTAAAGTCTGAAGATATTTGTATCTTGGTTTTTGAGTTAGTCTGTCACTGAAGACCACAGTGTCATTAGTTTCTGTCTAAACTGATGTATATTGCAGATTCTAGATATCTGAGACAATTTCTTTCTTTCTGCAGTTTCAGTGAAAGACCTGATGGATCTGACTTGTAACGACACTAAGCATTGCCTTAACAATACAACATAGTGTGTTGCTTTGCAGCATAAAGGTTTAAATTCAATGTTGAACTGCAGAATTTTTTATTACTAGAGGGAGTATCCAGAGAGATCATAATGGTTATTATGGGCACTATTGTGGCAGAAATAGGCCGTGATGTTGAAGGCTATGTGATGATAGCTCTGGCTACAATAATTGATGCCTTTGTCCTTCCAGTTGTCAGCTTACTGGGCTGATTGATCACTCTGTAGAGTGCTTGGAGGTCATGCAGAGGATAACAGAGTAAACTGTTACCTGCTGTTGTTTGCTTTGGGGATCCTATGTTTCACAAATGCAGAATGGTTGAGGTTGGAAGGAACCCTTGGGATTGAGTAGTCCAACTTCCCGTCTTGATGTAGGGTGTGCTAAAGCAGGTTACCCAGAGCTATATCCACTCCCATTTTAAATATCTAGAAATAGAAACTTCATAAGATTTCTGGGCAACTTGGTCCAATGTGCAGTCACCCTTAAAAAGCAAGTGAGCTTTCTCATGTGTTTTAATGGAATTTCTGGTCTTTCAGTCCAAGAAAAGTCTCTTGTGCTTGTCTGTTGTCCTTTCATTGGATACCCTTGTCCAAATCTGTCTCCTTTTCATTCACCCATAACTTATCAACACTGATAAGATCCTTCCTGAGCCTCCTCCAGGCTAAGCAATCCCAATTATCTCAGCTCCCTCTTGTATGTCAGGTGCTCCAGTTCCTAAATCATGTCTGTGGCTGTTCGCTGGAGTCATTTCTGTAGCTCATGTCTGTCTTGTGCTGGAAAGTGCTGCACTGGACCTGGTCCTCCAGAAGTGTTTATTCAGCACTGAGTAGTGAGGAAGAATCACCCCTTTGATCTGTGGTTCCCAATGCAGCCCAGGATATTATTGGCCTTTCTTGTCCCTGGGGACCCATTTCTAGCTTAGGCGCAGTATTTTGTACACTAGGACCCACAGGCTGTTTTCTGCAAAGCCACTTTCTGGCTTTTGCTGAAGCCTGAGGCTGTTCCTCTGCAGAAGAAACACTTTGCATTTCTTTTTCGTGAACTTCATGAGATTCCTGATTACTCAAATTTCCAGCCTGTCAGGACCTCTCTCAGTGGCAGCCCAACTGTCCTGTGTATTAATTGTTTCTCCCAGTCTTGCTGGAAGCTTATTGATAGTGCAGCTTGTCCCATGATCCAGGTCATTAACAAAGACAGAGAACACCAGAGGTGTACCCCCATTGACTGGCTTCCAGCTGGTTTTGGTACCACTGATGTAGCCCTCTAAGCCAGTCCACCTCACACTCTGCTTCTATCAGTCAGCCACAATGGGATGGGAGACAGTACTGGAAACCTTATCAAAGTCAAGATAAGCAACATCGTCTGCTCTTCTTCTCAAGCAAGCCTATCATCTCAGCACAGAAACCTGTCAGGTTGGTGGAGCATCACTCCAGGATGAGGAGGTTCTGTACACGGTGTTTCCCCATCTATCCCAAAAGATGACTGAAGTAGCTTTCTGTTACCTCACTAAAATGCTTTCTAAAATTAGATTCATAACATGTAAGCTGCTGATAGAAATTCAATAAAGCTACTAGTAATTAATACCTAATGCATATTGCTTATGCTGAAGTAGATCTTGCTGTTCCTGCTGCTGCCAGGCAGCCTATATACAGTACAGAATGTGCCAATGGTGTGTGTAATACAGCATATTGTATAGAAGGTCTGGAGATCAGAGTCCCAAATCTGCCACAGAATTATGGCAGAACTGCTCTCTATCTGAATTTGCCCTCAAGTGCCTCTTCTGACCTGGGAGCTATTTTTAGTATCCCAAAAAAATCCACCGGTTAATGTAATCTTTGTCTCCAAAGTAAGAGGCTGATATTTGGTATTTCTTTTCACATGAATCTCTGAATCTCAGGCAACCTATTGTAGGAATTTGTACCACAAAGTATGAATATATTTTGTAATGAATCTGGGCTTGAGTGAATCTGCCTTTTCCAGTCTTGCGTTGTGATGATATAAAACACCTGCTTGGCAACAGCTCTGGGAGTTAATAGTTTCTGTGGTAAACTATGAGAGGCCTGAGAATCTCAAACTAAAGTTATTGCACCAGTAACTCAAAAAAGCAATTCCTTAAACTCCTGGCACATTTATCCAGAGGGTTTGCAGTAGCACAGAAATGGAAATCATTGTTGAGAGCCACTGCATACTTAGAATTAAAATCCATCAGTCTTCTGAAGCTGAGGAAAACAATTTCCATGACATACAGATGCTTTTGTATTTCATAATCAAAATTAATACAGGGTTAGTTCTGGCTCTCTTTGTAGGGAAATTCTTATCCTCTAATCTTTATAATATACCTAAGTTGAGATGACATCAAAAGCAATAACTCACACAGAAACAGGCATTTAAAATACTATCAATGCTTTATTCTATTTAATTCCAGCAGAACCAGATTTATCTCTTGGGGGAGTGGGACAGAAAGAGAGTGAGAATGCCGACATCCTCCTCTCAAGTGAGAGCCTAGAGCACAGAGGGTGGGAGATGAGATGTGGAAATGAAAATAACTGTAAACAAAAAATGAAATTTAGCAGTCAATTTTCACTCTTCTCAATGGAAAAAGAGGGAGGAGGACACCTAGTAAATCATGAGAAAGCTGCATTTGTTTTTCTGAGTTGCACATTGAACTGCAATAGCTGCCAGCAGGGTCCTTCTGCAGCCCTTGCTTAGGACTTTTCTTTAGGTCTTTCACATACCTGTTGGCAGCATCCTTGCCTGCTGGGAATTTTGTTTAGTTAAGTGAAACATAATGACAGCATTGTGCACCTGAAGAGACAAACAACGTGTCTGCCTCTGGAACCAAGAGTCTAGCTTATGTCACTGTGTAGGGTCTGCAGTCTGGGATTGATTCATGCTCATAGCAGGCACAAGTGATGGTCAATTGGTGCAAATGTCATACACACGTGTTGTTATATTTCCTTTCAAAAGGGTGTCTTATCTTCATAACATCCAAATTTTGGCATGCTTCTGGAGAAAGAGATTTTTGTAATGGATGCAGATTAACTGTATAGCTTCTTGTGCTCAGAAGATCTGTTCCAGACGGTTCCTTTCCCCCAAAAAATTGTTATTTTTCACAGCTCATGGACAAGCATAAAGACATTTAAAAGGGAAGTAATGGGGTACTTGACAAGGAAATCTTTTTCAAGACCAATGAAAAATTTTTGACAACTATAAAAAATTAGTCTTCCCCTAAAATGCTTAATACTGGTGTTTAAAAACAACTTAAGGAAATATAATAAGTTTTTGTTCTCATCTTTCCGAAGTTGCAGCTGGAGCTGCATTTCTTAATAGGCTTTGTTAGGCCCTATGGGTTCATTAGACTCCAGCTGACCACTTTCAATATGCTACGAAGAGACTTTTTCCTTGGTGCTGAATTATTCCTGTAACAAAAGAGAAATGTAAAAAAATGAATTAGTAGTGGCTGAGTGGCTTTACAGGATCTCTTTTCTCTGATCGTGTTTCATGTTAGTGAGCAGGCCCTGATCAACTGGAGTGAAGCAGGGGGTGGGATCCATATCACTGCTGAGGTAATCCATGCCTCTTGGGAAGCAGCCCTTCACAAATGGTGTCAAGTGGTTTGACTGGCAGCCTGTGGCCAAGGATGAAAAGGGAGATGGGCCAGACCATGTTATTGTACAAGTATTTAATTCCTTAACATTTTCCTTGCAGAATTCTTGTATATTGGCAAAAAGACAGGTACTTGTATTTTTGCTGTCTACCTTTAGACTTGTCTTGTGGGATACGGAATTGGATTCAGGGGTCTGGGAGTAGTTCTTGTGCTCTCTGGCTGGAAGTTATTTCAAGTAAAGCAGCAGACCTAGCTGATCAGAGGGGAGGAGGTGGACATTAAAGACAGCCAGGCATTGATGTCTTTTAGCATCTCAGGGAATAAATTAAGCTTGCAACTGGCTTTTTGTTCTCATTTACTCTTGGCAACAAGCAGACTAAGCTGAAGCAGTCTTGGAGTGTGGATGTTAGTCTCCAGGGCTGCTAATTCACTTCCTTGATTTACTTGCTGGGATTTTTTTTTCATTTGGGAGGTAAATAGGAAAAGAGGGACAGGAAGTGGAGGAGGAGAAATGGCATGTTTTAGATGTGGCGCCTCGTGCACGGGTAGATGTTCCAGCCAACTGCTTTAGAAACAAAGTGTATTTACCTCAACCAGTGATGCTGTGCTGGGAATTGCAGCTATTTGTACAGCCCTGGAGACTGCCTTATTTCCTGAGTGACTAAGAGACTTTTTGATATTTAAAGGGGGTGTGCATGTGTGCTACAGATATCACAGCCTGCTTTGCACAGAGTTAACAGCAGGCAGACATCTGGGGGCACAGAAGTGTGACAGAAGAGAACAATAAGCTACTGTTTAGTTGGGTTTCCACGTCTTAGCTGGGTGGAAACCTTGGTGCTTAGAATCTTGCTCTTGCAAAATCCATGGGAGGGAAAGGCCCTGACCATGGGGTACTGTGAGGGAAGTGAGGATTGGGGTAGGAGGCACAGTGTGACCAGCCATAAGTTGAGCTGCTCCTTCGGGGGATTTGGTATTTGTAAAGTAGCCTTTCTTACAGCTATTCTCCTGTGTTCTTTCCTCTTGCTGTATGATGAGACCAGATGGGTGTTGTTTCAAAGGAGAATTGGACATCTGGAGAAACCATTTCGGATCTCACTGGAGTACATTCCTAATGGGAACAAGAGCGTGGCAGCTGTGGATTCCTTTGCCATGAAGAACTGCAGTTCAGGTAACAGAGTGTTGTTTTTTGTTTCTAGCTTATAATACTTTGATGTCTTTTTGGAGAGAAGCACAATTTCTGACTGCTGCAGACACCACAGAAGGAAGGTTCTTGTCAAATAAATAATTTAAATGTAAAAAAAAATAAAGTAAGGTCCCTCTCAGGGAAGGATCTTTTTTATTGTTGCCTTAAAACATTCCTTCAAGAAGTTAAAAACAAATTTATTTTGGTTTGTTTTTAGTGTTTTTCCCATTTGGAAAGAATAGCTATGAAAATTTAATTTTGGGAGAAAAGAAGCAGTATTCATCATGGCTTGCCAGATGCATATCCTGACAACTTCAGTTTTCTGCAGCAGAAAGTAGAACAGATGAGGGATTCCTAGACAGACATCTTGCAAGCCATCTTTTTTTGTGTTCATGATTACAAATTTCAGGGTTGCTTTTAAAACAACTGTGGAACACTTGATTCCAATAAAGTATGCCTTTTTTTGGCAATGTTCCAAAGCAGTTATTGCTGAGCAGCCCCTAATAGCTTCATGTAATGTATGGAATTTTAATAATGGGCAACCTAAATGGGGGTTGCTTTTTTAAATACAAGCTATGCAATCAATCCAAGTATGTAAATTCAGTGCTCTATGCCAGAAGGAGCTGCATATTAGTTCTACCAGTTTTATGGACTCTGTGAATCATACTGAAATCTTTAGGTGGCGTGTCAGTGAAGAATATTACTACTCACAGCTCTTAACACATTACTTTTTGTCCATTTTATTTATTTGGAGTAGTGCTGAGTTGAGCTACATGTCCTTCTTTTCAACCTCTCTAGGACAGGGAAATGTGCTGCAGAACATAGATTATTTTGGTAATTTCCGTTGCTCTCCACAAAGGCCAGTTGTATTAAAGGATTTATTGCACTGTTTGTTCATAAAGGTGCTCTCTGAGCTCCAACAGGGAGCAACCTGACATTGTGCTGGAAAGCAAAGGCATGTTCAGACAGACGGTGCCTGTTCTGCTGCTGGTGTAAGGACACAAGTCTTTGGGAATTCAGTGCACCAGACTGTGGGCACAAGAACTCCTCTCTTGGGAGCTCCCAAGGGTGAGCCAGAGGTGCCGGACTGTGCATTCTTACCAACACCAAGAACTGCTATGAGGAGGAGGGATGTCAAGTGCTGAGGATGTTCAGATACATTCTGAGCAAAAGAAGGAACAAATCTCCCATTTTGCCTGCAGATTTGTAGCAAACAGCTACTCCTCTGCCCTGTTTATAGGGCACAGTGTGAGAACAATACCAGCAGAGAACAAAACCACTTGCTCTCTTATTTACAGTTGGTTTAGGTCACTGTGCCTTTTGTGCACAGTTGAAGATATGGCAGTGTACTTTTATGAGGCAAGAGGTGGTAATGAGCAGCTGAGGGTGACGCCTTAAGCTTGGAGAAAATTGGGAAAGCAATAAGAAAAGATCAATCTAAATCTAATTTTTCTGCAGCTGTTAGAAGCCTTTGGGCAGCTTAGCTATTTGGATACCTTAATGCCACTGAAGCACATAAAACAAGGGTGAATTTGAGAAAGAAACATCTGAGAAATAGAAACATGCTTTGAGCCTGATCTTTCTAAGCCTTTTGAAGACTGTAAACACAATTTAAAAATGAATTAAGGTGTACATACAATCTTAGGAAGTTAGGCTACTATTTCCATGGGCGCAGATATAGAAAGGATCATGGAATCACAGAATAAGCTGAGTTGGAAGGGTCCCATGAGGCTCGTTGAGTCCAATTCCCAGCCCTGCACAGGATACCCCAAAAGTCACACCATATGCCTGAGAGCATTGTCTAAACCTCTTTGGAACTCTGTCAGCCTTGGTGCAGTGACCATTGTCCCGGGGAGCCTGCTCCAGTGCCAAACCACCCTCTGGATGAAAAACAACAAGGGCAACAAAGAAGATAAAATTTGAGGTTAGAATTTGCTTTTGCATGTTGGTGATTCCATTTTTTTGAGTTCCTTAATCATAGAAAAGATTTTGCATGGAAAAAGAAAATATTTCATCTGGACTGAAAAAAATAACAGTATATATGGAATTGAATGGGAAATTAAAAAAACTTCAGTAGATTCTGATACTGATAAAATTCTGAATTTTTAAAAAATTAAAAAAAAAAGTTCTAGTTAATTGTCACTTAAATATCTTCACATTTCCCAATTCCCATAATAAAAAGAAAGCTATTAAAGTTTTTTCTCAACCTTAGGGTTCAAATCTGATCAGAGGCCCTCCAGTCAATACAAAGACTGCTTGTACTTCTATAGGGTTTGTCTCAGGACAACTAACAGGTAGCATTGCCTGGACTGCTGCAACCAATTGACTTTCAATTACTGACTTAAATGTGAAGCAAATTGTGTTTGTCAGTGTGTAAAACCTAAGCTATTGATTGCCTAATTCTCTTTCTTACAACTTACTATTTAAATAAGTGCAATAGCCAAAGTAAAAAAAAAAAAAGAAAAGAGAAAACCAAATTGCAGAGAAGTAATATATTAATTTAATAACATCAATTAAGAAATTTGTTACTTATACAAGTAATGTGGCATTTTATAGTTGATAGTAATTTCTACTAATAAAAATAGAGTTCATTTCCTAAGTAATGTATTGACTTATTTATGATATTTAATGGGTTTCTTACTGATTTTTTTATTGCAGTTGTAAATTAAGTAATTTGCTAACTTATTTCCAAAAGTCTTAATTAAAATACTTATTAGCAGGCACAAGTAAATGACAAGACATTGTCTTACTTAACAACGTTCGATTTACCAATTCTAAGTAAATTTTTACCTAAGGGGCATGGAGACCAAATGCTTCTGAAATACCTTAAAGGTTTAATGATGCTCTAGGGCTGTTAAAAGCAGTTATTTCAGACACTTAGCCTGTCCAAGAGGAAGCACTTAGCTTTCAAGTTTTTCAAGCTCAGTAAGCAGCATAAAACCCATTTATTTTGGAGAGAGGAGAGACCGTGTGTTGTTGATTAAGTTAATGCATCTGTCCATTCAGCAATAGCCGTTTTTCAGTAGCTACTGAAAGTACACAGCAACACATGTTACCTTTGGAGCTGGTAGGCAGTTAGTGCTGTAATGATCTGATGGCTGTAATAGGCAGGCAAATTTCTGAAAGCTGGAGTTAAGGCAGTAGAGGCAATATCCTTGATCTAAAGCACAGGACCTCTCAGGAAAGGAAAAATTTTGAAGACCAGGAGGTGATTTTACTGAAAGAAGAGACAGTAAGGGAAGAGTAAAAATACAGGCTTGCAACATGTCTGAAGAAATATGACCAACTACCAGATAGAATTTTTCATGATTCCACTTGATAAATATTCTAGCAACAGATTTATGAATGAGCTGCAGGAGATCAATAAGGGCTTTCTCCACACAGGATTGCTTATGCATCTGAATCATTACTAAAATGATGTTTCTGTGCATTCGGAGGAAACCTGGATATGTATCATTTCAGTTTTCCTGCATGCTCTCTTTTTGCAGTTTGTCTTATAAATTAATTGAATGACAGGATGTTGTGGTTAACTGAACTTAATGAAATACCAGTGAGCCCCTTTTCAAAATGAGTTCTTGATGCTTCCTATTGGAAAATTGCCTAGAAAAGTTAACCTCTTCTCATCAGAAAATTAAGATTATATCAGTGTATGAGAAAGAATCACAGAGTAACCCAGGTTGGAAGGAACATCAAAAGAGAATCTGGCACCTTTTGTGTGAAAGGGAGTATGGGTGAGATTATCTAGAACCCTGACCAGCTTCATCTTGAAAATCTCCAGTGATGGGGACTCTACCACATCACTGTGGTGTTGCTCTGTAAAATGCATCTTCTCACTTTAAAAATAATTAAACATATATTTCAAATTGAAGCCCACAGGACACACAGCTCATTTAGGTGTTAAAATAGATTGGAAAAAAGATTTTGTATAATCTTTAAGTAATTTTCATTTGGGTAGAATTGCAAGATATTTACAGAAGATTTATTAAACCACTAGATTAATTGTGACAATAGTTTATGTTTCATTATTTGCTTGGTTGTATTTATGGGATGGAAGAGACAAGTATGAACCTTAAATAGAATCAACCTTGTCATTTTATAAGGTCTGGAGATCCCTCTCCATCCAGAAATTCAGGGGAACAGGTGAACAGAACAATGATCAGTCAGTATTTTGTAACTGTTACAAAACTGAAAAATAAGCATGACTAAAAAAAAAAAAAATAGTCATAATTTCAGGAGTAGCAGTCTCTATCTGAGCTTTAGGATTAACATTTAGCATATTACTTGGCCTATCCAGGTAACTTTTGTGTAAAAGAAGCTGGATAGTTTCCTTTGGTATTAATGCCATGGTTAAGAATCTTACCAAGCCAAAGAAAAGGTCAAGAGCTAATTGAAATCAGCAGAATTATTCAGTATGTTGGTATTATGTTTCTTCATTTAAAAAAATAAAGTTAGGCAGATTGGCTGCATTTTCCATCCATTGGGCCTTGCTATTTATGACGTTCAACTAGTTTGTTTTTCCTGTGGGTCTAATTTCACTAAGTAGGCATTTGAAAAAGCCTTACTATTTTAAGACTATTTTCTTCCAAATGCTTTGGTGACCACCTTCTTCCCCATTCACCTCTGCTCCCTCATGAGCTATGACTATGATGATTCTGACTTCAGCTTTTGTGCCAAAAACTATCTCTAACCTACTTGTGTTTTAATCCTGTAGGGATCTTGTGTTGGAGAAAATACTGCTTTGCAGATGAGAGTGGTGGCTGTAGTGAAGTTAAATCATTTTAAAGTCATCCTAAAGTGAAAGTTATTTCACTTGTGGTTTGTGCCAATTTAAGTAAAATAAATTTAATGAACTTGTTATGGGGCTTATCTTTGTTTTCACTTTCATCTTTTTAAAAAGAAGTTATTATAATGCTAGTAATAAAAAAATTAAGCAAATTTAGTTTTAATATTGCTTCCAGAAAAGGCACAGTAACTCAATTAGTGGTAGAGTAGCTTCTTGCAGTAATGAATTAGTGATTATGCATTTCTCTTACTGGATGTGAACACCCACTTCTTGCAGAGCTAGATTTAGACAGTGGTGATTATGTTGAAAAATTTAATCTATTTAGAACCTTCATGCACTCGTCAAAGGAGTGGCTGGGGGGAAGCAAACCTGACTCTCTAGAGAATTTGGGTTTCATAGGTCTGCCATGCCAGTTTGGTGACAAAAGGGACAGAATGTCCTATTGTTCCATTGAGTAATCAACAGGCCATATATTTGGGGTTGTAAGATATGGATGAAAGAGGGAGATATAAAGAAATGTTTTATAATGCACTTAAAACTCATCTTTAAAATAGATGTTTTCATGCAGAAGGTGGAAAGGCTTGAATCTGCCACAGCAGCTCCAAGTAGGTGTGCCTTTCCAGAGTGAGCACATTTATCCTCTCTAACTCAGAAAAGGTTAGGTGACTTGGGTTAAGAAACAGAATTGAGAAATCTCAGCCTTTAAAATCCAAAGCCTTAATAGTCTGAAGAGAAGGTCCTGCTCATAAGAAGTACTAGGAACTGCTCAAGAGACATTGCAAATGTTGGAACTTCTGGGTCTTAAGTTCTTTATAACACCTTGAAGAATTGGCCAATACATTATCCTTTTAATACTGTATATGATTTTTATCCTGACCTTCTCCTTTAATTAAGGCTTATTTCAACAGGGGAGCCATTGATTCAGTGAAAGAAAATGAACTCTGTAATCTGCTTTCCCCAAATTGAACTTATTTTTATTACTATTAATTGCTGCCACTTACTTCTTGTGATGCTTTAACTGCTTGGATTTATTAAAACAATCATAGGATTTGCTGTTGCCACTTGAGAAATGGGAAGGACAATGATGATTTACAGATAGCTGAACGATTTTAAGCCAGTATTACTCCAGATTCAAAGATTTATGCAATCTGACTCCACTGTGTAAGTAGATGACAGTCTCTGTCTCTCTTTTTTTCTCCTTAATAAACCCCAAAAGACTGCTAACCTGTAACAGAGGGCATGGAGATCTTTGATTTTGCAAAAGAAAGAGTCAGGGATAGTTTTGCTCTGAGTTTTGTTTTATATCCATGAAGTTCCCTATTAGCTGTAGGAAAGTTTTGTTGATTCGAATAGGACTGGTGTTTGGAGTTGTTAAGACCTGACTGTGAAACTTGATTCATGTTTTTGAAGAGTTGCAGTGGTCTTAGGGAAGAACTGAGACAGTGGGGAAGCTTAGAAAGCCAGAACAGGAGAAGGAGATGATGGAGCAGAAAGGCAATGAGTCAGATTGAAAGCAAAAGAAGAGAAACATAGAATCCCAAAATGTTTTGGGTTGGAAGGAGCCTTAAAATCATCTAATTCCAACCCTCCTGCCATGGAGAGGGACACTTCCCACTAGACCAGTTTGCTCACAGCCCCAGCGAGCCTGACCTTGAACACTTCCAGGGATGAGGCATCCAGAGTTTCTCTGGACCAACTTGTGCCAGTGCTTCACAACAGTGAAGAATTTTTTCCTTATATCTGATCTAAACACTCCTTCTCTCTGTTTGAAGCCATTCCCTCTTGTTCTGTCATTACATGCTCCTGTGAAAATTGTCTGTCCATCTTTCTTGTAGGTTCCCTTCAGCTAATAGTGAGAGGGAGAGATGGTGACAAACCACTAATGCTGAAAATAAACTACAGGATATCAGGCAGGAATAATTGGTCTAGATGGTGGAAATTATTAAAAAGTTTGACCAGTTACAAAGTGATTGGAAGAAACATTTACAATCCAATTAATTAACTAGAGCAATCAAGCTTAATCAGATAGTCACTCAATCAACCAGACTGAACTAACTAGTTAGATAATCTGTTGAACCGGCAAAGAAACCAAGTGAGGGAAAGGCAGTGAATTGTCAAAATTTAATGAAATGTGCAGGGATTAATCCATTAACATTTAAAATTATCTAAAGTAAAGATAAATATGTAGGATGTTCAGATGGAAATTAGTCCCTTTTTGTGGCACATCTCACTGGAGCCTCAGAGGCATTAATGAGCAAAATAGGTTTTGGAAGATGAAGAACAAGAATGAGGAGAAGATGGCTCAATAAGGAAAGAAGATACTCTGTGTTTTCTTGAAAATGAAAAAAATACCAACAGCAAGAATCTTATTTTTTTGAAAGCCTGTTTAAGTGTCACACATACAAATGGTGGCTACTGAGGTGGTTACTATTTCTCTGTAGTAGTGCAATGCATACAAGATTGAAAAAAAGGTATAATTCCTCCTCTTTCTTCACAGGATAGAGTCCTTTAGATTTTGGCTGAGGGCACTTCTATACCTCAGGGCTTATCCCCTGAAATGTTCAAGTCCAGCTTGGTTTCTGTGTCTGAGAGGTCTTACTGTAAATCTGCCCTAGTCGTGCCATAAGACCCTGTCCAGCTCTTCCTTCCTTTTGTCCGAAGCCTTCCCCTTTCTGGCTCAGGAACCCTGCTTGCTTTGTCCTGCTGTTCCATTTCTGCCAGGTCTACTGCAGTCAGCTCTCTGAGAAAACCAATTGCTAAATCCACCCATGGACATTTTTACAATCCTGTATTGTATCCAGCACCAGGGAAGTATGACACCTTGTTGCGAGCCCGGATGGATCCAGTGGCAGTCTGCAAAAGAGCAACTGAAACCAAAAAGCCTCGACCTTGTAATTCCAAATCAAATCCATAAAGAGAAATGACAACTGAATAAAACTACTGCATTGGGATTTTTGTCCCCTGAAAAGTTTAACAATCTGTAAAGGGGGACTGAAGTTTTTTGAAAAGCAGTGTGTGCCCTTTCAACAAATGAAAGTCCTTTATGCTGGTTTTGGAAACTCACAACCAGTGGCTGCCCATCAGAGTCTGAGTCAGTATCATTGAGCCTGTATGTTGCCATTCTTTTCCTCTGAAGTTGTGAAAAAAGTGGGGAAAGAGAGGAATGTTTAAAAGCTGCCCAGTGACTTAGGAGCACAAATTAATAGGAACCACACTCCTTAGCCCCCTAGGAGTTCTCAAAAATGCCATCATTACTGCCTGGCATTGAGGCATGCCTTCCATCATGAGGATGAGAAGGGAGGCAGCTTTACCAAGTGCTTCCATAAATGAGGTGTACAGGGCTTTTATGAATTGAGCCTTTGAAGCCTTGCTAGCAAGGCTTATTGATCCAGAAGTCACACAGGAATGGCAGGATCTTAAATTGCAGTCAGTTTTTATTACATGAAAGAAATTTTAAGAACATACCTTTTCCCCTCCCTCCCTTTTTAAAATTACTGCCTGCTGAAGTTTTCTATAACGGGAAGGTTGCAAGCAATGCAATGAGTCAGCTGCATCCTGGGTCCAGTTCCAAACTGAAGTGTACTGTTCATGGAACATGATTGATGGAGTATCAGTGAATTTGTAAGCATAGGCAGAGGTTTGGAAATATTTTTCAGATCTACAAGGAAATATAATTTAGCCAACTCTGTAAGAAACATTTATTATGTTCCAAAAATATCATCAGTGGTATATCTTTCATTTGATCTGAATACAGATGAACAATGCAGCTCTTTGGATACATAAAAGCTTTGAGAGTTGAGAAGCAATCCATCTGGTTCTGTGAGATCATGGGTTGTGCCATACTGGGATCTAAGCAGTTTTGGTGGAATTGGATACACCACAGTCCAGAGTAAATGATTTCTTGGAGACTACAGAATGTTCCTTGCACTTAAGCCCAAATGATAGACTGGATTTGTAAAACATAATTTAGAGCTGTAAGCAGCAAATGCATAAATGCAGCGTCAGGTTATGCAGTAGGGAAAAGAAATTATGAAATTTCAATATTTCTATAAAATTATCGGTGCTGCTATTGATTTCTAAAAAGACACAAAGACCCTGTTGTCTCTTTAAACACCTCATGGAATAACAGTGTATGTTCATGAACATCAGTTAATGAAACCATAACAAAAAGAAAGCAATTGCTATAAGGTCAGAAACATTAAGTGCAAAGTTTTGGAAACAGCGTTAACTCAGCTCTCCTGTTGTGTACACATCAGTAACAAAACAGTAACAAAATGACTCACCTGTCTGCAAAAATTGCCAAGTGGCTTAGACAGCCAAGCAAAGGAAGTATTTCCCAAAGCAAAGGAAATGAGTAACTGTACAGTTACTTGTGAGGAGTTTCTGCCAGTGAAATTACTAAAGCACATTGCACGTCATCCCAATAATTGCTGAAGCCTCAACTGTTTACATCAGATGAAGATCTGCCCCTATATATTTATCAAAGCTTTTCAAAAAGGAGGTGCCTAACAAGAGATTTGATAGCAACATTGCTGATTTGGACTTCAGTTTCTTCATCATTGCTCATCTCTTCACAGACAAGGGTTAGGTTTAAGTTACAGCAGTTCTTTCACTGCAGATAGAGGAGGCTGAAGCTGACACAGGATTTGCAATTATACATAATACTGTACTGTTTTATCACATTTTTTTAATTAACAACTGGTTAAGACAACTGAGAATTGCAAATAACCTTTTCTGTTCTGTGTTGGTAAACTTCTGCTCCAAGAGATGTTTGCACTGCTCATGTTTGCACAGAGTGCTGTGCCATGGTCTTCCATGTTTACAGCGTTTATCTTCTGTTTTCTTCTAACTTCATCTTTGGAGCACCTCTAGCTTTCTCTGTTGCCAAGTGAAATCAGGCAATTCCTCTCATTTGGACAAGCCTACTTCTCCTCTTCCCCTTTAGTCATAAAACATTCCTGCCTGTCTAATTTAATCACAAAACCTTTAGGGCAATTTTTATTCCATTATAAGTTTATATTGTAGCAAGTAGTCTTCATCTTAATTGTTGATTTGTAGAATGTGGACTAATTGGTAGCTTCATGTAGCTCCCCTCAAATTATGATAAATATGCTTCTTCTTCCTGCTTATGTTCCTAGCAGTACCAGGCACCAGCAGAAATGCATTACAGTTGTCTTTCTCAGAACATTTCTCCTGGTTCATATTACTTTTTATTTTTGATTTTCAAGTAAACAATGCTTTCCTTTCCTGAACAATTAAGGTAATTGCTGAAATGGAACTAAAGTGTCACGACGAGGCTGATTAACACCAAATGTTAATCAGTCATGCAAAATAACTCTTCCTACAGAGCAAACCCACCATGTTAAGATTGAAGAGAAGTTTATTACAGTTTATGTTTATTAATATTGCTATACCATCTAAAAAGAGTAGCCTTAGATGAAATTAAGACAGCTTCCTTTCCAGTTTGTAGACCCAAACAGTGGACTTGTCCTTTTCTCCTTATTTCTTTATCTTAATAGCATATAGGTGACCTTTTTTTAGCACCTCTACATTCTGCTTATGCTGCCTGCTTTTTTCAGTGTTTGAACAAAGGCCAGAAAGTATTTTCAGTGGATAGAAGAAAAAAAAAAATCTTCCCCTAAACTCAACTTGCAAAGCTAATTCAGTTTGCAATTCTCAATGTAGATCTCAACTGAACTGTAAGGGAATAAAATCTGTATAATAAACCCGTCATCTAATTCACAATATCACAAGATTCAATCTCCCTAGGTAAGATTTAGTTCAGACATTCAGGTATTTTGTTGTATGAAGTTAGACAAGATAGTATTCATCTTTTGTGACTTCAGCTATCTGAAAGTTAGACATCATGTCAAAGCTGGTCTCTAGGGTCCCTCGGTAGTCACCAGAGAGAAAAAGAGGCACTTCAGAGGGCAATTCATTCCACCTTTAACATCATTGCATCATCAGAGTGTCAGAAAGGGGACAATGCTTTGGTTGAAGAATTGTTGTCTGGTATTTCTAACAGCACTATCCTTTTAAAGCCAGTGGGTGCTTTAATACCTGTAATCTATAAGGTCTGCCCACCAATTCTTCACTTGTGAATGAATAGGGCCAGGCAAGGAATCTTTAACAAACAGATTCTCTATTGAACATTTTCAGCATTCACTGGTTGCCATGCCAGATCAATCATTTTAGAGTAATTATTTTGCAGGAGTTTATTCAGAGTCTGTTATAATAAACCCTGAAAAAAATTAAATGACTGTTGAGTGCAAGATTAATGGTGCTATCCAGGCATACTTTACAAAACCAGCATTACTAAAACAAGCTTCATTCTTGTAGCTTTTACAGGGTGCTTCCAGTCAGACCTAGAAGCTTCTCTGCACTGGGAAACCTGTGTGAATTATAAACCAGAAATCAGCCCTGTGTTTTTTCAGCCTCTCTAGGTATTTTATGAATGGTTCTCAAAAAGAAGGCATATTTCTTAATAACAAAAATGCACAGTTCTTTCACAGGGAAGAACATTCAGATACATAAACGGCTTGTGAACAGAAAAGTGTTGTAGCAGCAGAGCTACAACCCAGAGCCTTCTAATGGAGTCCTGTAGATCACATTTGAGGACTCCATAAAGGCTTTTTGAAAAGTGTACTTAGAGTTGCAATTGGAGATTGGATCCCATGCTGCTTTCCAGAGTGGTAATAGAAGATCCACATTAATTTTTCACTTACTTCCTTACCAGGAGGTGCAATTCCTTCTATTGCATTATCTTGTTTATTTTTTATTACCCTTGTGAATGAATCAGTCACTTCTGTTTAAGCAGAAGCAGTAACTCAATCCCTTAATAAAGCCTTAAACAACATTGCTTGTAAATGAGGTTAAGATCTATACTATATGCAGCATTTGTCTTGAACCTTAATTCGGCCTCCTCCTGAAAGGATATCTTACATTCAGGAGTAAGTAATTTCAGATCCAGTTCCTGGTGATCATTGAGTTCTAGACTAAATTTCAACTGACAGGACTTAGGCATGATGCACTGTGAAGATGCATGTCAGGGAATTTCTCTTCCATTATATTAATGTAATCAATATTTCTTCTTTACCAGAGACATTTAAACCAAAGTTTTTTATTGAAAATTGTACCAAGTATGGTGCTCTTTGGGACTTTCTTTTACATGACCATTCTGTTTTAACAATATTAAATACTATTCAAAAAAAGAAAAAGCTTTAATAATTTCCTGTACATAACCCAATCCCTTTATTTCCATCTTTTGTTTAAAGAGAGGTCTCTCTTGTGCAGTTCTAAATTGAGACACAATTTCCTTGGAGCTTGACCATACTTGCTGTTTCTTTTTTCCCATTCCCCTTGGTTTAGAAGCAGATTTGATCTGACTATCTCAGATAAAGACCAAGCTGTGTTTGAGTTTTCCCAAAGCTGCAGAGGTAATGGGACTTAGCAGCCTGATGTTCCACAGTATGCCCTCTTTAAAAAAGAGAAAGGGAAATACTCCCTCTTCCACACAGAGCTTTGCATGGACTAGTAAGAACATTATCATGCATCAGAATTATCTCACATATAAGAATGATGGTTTTTAAAAGGGACTAGAGAACAGTCTTTAAGTGAGTCACATGAGTCTGGGAGATGCTTCAACACAGCCCAGAGAGCAGCTGCCACTTGGAAATGAGAGATGGTCACATAAAATCCTTGAGTAGGTAGGAATTGTTGAACTGGTGTCACCTGTCTGACTTTGCCTGAAATAAATTAGGGAGCACTCGCACATGCTGCTTGATCAGCGGATCAGGAGGGAGAGCAGTGGAGAACAGATGGAGGCAATAACCTCTCCTGCCAATGCAGCTGGGGCAGGATGCCTACCTGCAATCAGAGTGACTTACCTGTTCCACAGCTACAAACAACTCCAGGCTCTCACCATCTTCTGCTTTAATTCATTAGTGCTGACAGCTGTGAGCTGGAGGGCTGTTGCTAAGGCTGGAGCCTTACACTTCCAGGGATTGGTGAAGGAGGATGCCCTCACCTTGTGAGCTTGTGGCAGTATAGTTGAAAGTATTTGGGGTCTGTTGACTCACAGTGAGCAGCATCCATAGAAAAGCAGGAGAGACAGACTCTGCCTTGTTGGGCAAAACACTCAGATCTCAGGGCCCTTCTGGGGAATTTCTTGCTGTGATTTCCTCAAGAAGGAGGTCTGTATTTTACCACGTATCTGTAACACTCAGAGATGTGTGTTTCATGAAAGCACCATTTTTGAAAAATAAATCATGTTTATAAAGCATCTCTCTACCTACAAATGTGTGTGTCCACTTAAAAGATGTTTGAGTTGAGACTTGGTGCTGTTAGGTTTCTTTTGCTATTTTCCACTACAATGAAAAGCATTTTCCACTTGAATTTTGGAAATCTGAGCAGTTCTAATAGTATCAAGTAACTTTGATCAGAAATTGAAAGTGTCTTTTCATAATCTCATCCTAAAACTGTAACAGATATTCAGTGCTTCATCTACAGAAAATTCAATAACTTAGCCAGCATCAAAAATTGTTTTGACACCAAATATGCATTGCTGAGTGAAGGTAGTGATTTATAACATTGCATGAGAGATGTTAGTATCTAATTTACTGCATTAATCAGTGAATGCCAGATCAGTTTGCAGATTGCATGTAGATCAGTTTAATCTGTCATCTTAATTGTCAGTGAAATTTTTAATGTGCAGTTTACTTTAACTGTTTTCCATGCTGCTTCTCACTGAGATGGAAATAGCAACATAATATCTCTACATTGCCTACGTGAGACTGTACAGGCCTCATGGCTGTCTTTTTGCTACTTTGCACTTCTGAGGTTCCCTCAGCTAAACCTGAGTTTTGCTAATATTTGCTTGGTTTGATGTGTGCCAAACGGAGAGGACGTTGTCAGCCGTAATGTCAGTGCTAATGCGATAAAAATTCTCTTTTTTTGTCTCTTTGGTCTCTGAGTGAGGAGATTTCAGGGGACAGGACGGGGCTGAAATGACCCAGAGCTTTCTCAGGAGCTGAATTAGCATGTGGCAATGACTCCAGCGATTCTGTCACCCTCCGTGCTTGTGATTAGCATTTGGTGACACACTCGGCATCACCTTCCACTTGAGAGCCTCCGTGGTGTTACACAGGGGAAGCAGCATGCTCATTTTTATTCTAGCTAGTTAAAAAAGCAACCTGGTGGGACAAAGCTATTCAAAGTGCAAACTTAATATGTGCTTTGGCAAAACAAAATAAAGCAAATTAATGGAAGGAACCCAAGTTTTCACACTATTTCCCTGGACTCTAGGAGGCTTTTTGATTGGAAAATATGTTAAAAGGCATAAAGAAAGCATGAAATATATGAACTGGAAAAAAAAATTTTGAACAATAGCAAGTTTCCTGAAGGTAACCAATGTTTTATTTCAGGTCAAATAAAATCTTTTGAAGTACTGCTGAGCAAACATTTTCCTCTACAGGGGACATTTTCATTTTAGATAGCTCTTGAAAATGAGATTCTTTTTTTTCTGTGAAAAAAGTTATGCTATTCTAAAAAGTAGCAAGGCTATATATTCCCCACAAAATGGTGTTTTAGGGTTTTTTTCAACAGCAAAAAGAGACTTATCCAAGGCCTTTGTCAAGCAAAGAGGCTCATCCAAGGCCACAACAGAAGAACCGTTTTGGAAATCCTGATCATCAGATTCCTAATTTGATAGGCAGCATTTCTAGAGGTGTTTTCTAGCAGTGCAAGGCCCCTACACACACGAAGGGAGTCTGGTTTGAAGGACACCAAGAAATGATGCTAGGCTGCTGTGTTTGGACTGTTATGCGCTCAGTCCTTGATGATTTAATTATTTCTTCATTTCATTGAGTACTGGGAAAGGATACCAGGCTTTTTATTTCCAAGAATACCCTGAATGACCGATTACTTGGATTTGGCACCCTGTCTTTGCCAAGTCCCTTAGCTGCCCTACTGTTCTGCTGAACAGAGAATGCAGCTGCTGCTGTGGGCCCAGAGGCCTCTGAGCTTTCTGACTCTGTCGCCACCAGTGGGACCTTGGATCATTGATTTTATCCACATTAGATACTAGGGCAAGGCACTTTTATGATCTTTGTGATACCTCATTGACAGACTGTTTAAAATTATATTGCTCACTAAAAAGCAGCAGCAATGACCTGTGGAATGGGAAGGAAGGGTATGGTCCAAGCAGAGTGGAGAGCCTTTATTGTAACTGCAGCTGCATGAGAGTCCTACTGTTGTCTCTCAAGAGATCCTGGTAAAGGAGGCAAGGCATTTTTCTTGGTGTAAGTAGTAGGGCAGTTGATTTTGTTGCTGGTATTTAAGTAAACTTTCTGTATGAAGATTCCCTGTGTCCTACGGGTTGCCTTCCTGGCTTTGAGATACTGCAGTGATGTAAGGCAGTGACATTCTTTATGGCAGGTGAACTGCATCCACATCCCATTAAGTTAAAGCCCTGGGAGAGCTAGAAGACAGGTATTTTAACTATTCTCTTTGTAAAAAAAATATAGTGGGCATATAAAACCTTTGCACTCAGTATAACTTTACAATAGCACAGAGAGGACCATGGACAGCTTAAGGTGAATGGAAGTACAAATACAGTGACTAGTGGGGCAGAGTAAAAAACAGGAAGAGTGTCTGTCCCCTAAAAGGGCTGCCCTTGTCCAGATAACCATGCCAGAGAGAATTCCTAATGAAATATGCACAAAAATTAATGTCAATGATTTCTTGGTCTTTCAAATTGATATTTCCAATATCAGATGTAGACACATGTAAAGTAGCTTCAAGATCTCCCCTAGTTTACTTTATGGTTAAAAGAAAGTTTGGTGGTTCTTTTTTTATTATTCAGTGTGTTTGTGCAAGTGAGTCCTGTCCAGTACAGCTTTCTTACTCTAACAGTCTCCTAAACTGGTGGTGTTTCTTGCCAATACCTTCTTGAAACTGCACCATGATCCAGTAGATGTTTGGTGGAGTGTATATATAATTTCATTGCTTCCTGTAGCTAGTAAGTTGATTTGTATTTCTCTTTTTTTAGTTCCTGGTACACCTGGGTTTTTTTTATTGCCAGTCATTGAAATACTGTACATTTATGGCTGGTTATTCAAGGATACTCTGCTACCCCTGCCTGGCACTAGACCAGACTAAACCCACTTACTTTGCAGTGGAGCTACCACTTCATATTCTCTTTTTATCACTTGTTTTTTACCAAAATGTTTATGTTTGCTAGGACTTGATGAAGGACTGTGTTTCTTCCTAATTCTTTGTTTTGTATAACGAATCATTGAACAGTTATAAAGGATTTGCCTGCCAGGAAGAGATAAATTAGCATTTGATAAATAAATTTATCTAAAGTCAACAAGGTGTTATACTTTCCTGAAACATACCCAGCTGGGAGGAGGATTTTACATAATAACAGCAGTAGCAAGTTTGTGAGAATTTAATACTACTGCTGACAGTAATTAAGTGATTAATTAATGGCCAACTGAATAAGTTAGCAAAGTGGGGGGAAAACAAGTTAGAAGAACCTTGAAGAGGAGCTTGCACTGATCAGAAAGTTTATTGACAAAGAGGATATAAAGGGATATTTTGGGTACACATACACTTTATAGAGCTGAATTTAAAGATGAGAACTTCTAAAATGACTGCTCATTCTCAGCAATTGTAAAAAATCTCCTGAGAGTTGATTGCACAATCTGTTCATTGAAGAGTAAAAGTCTTAGATAAAAAGTCTCCTAGAGTCAGAAAGAGAGGGAGAAGACATGGTTTGTCTCCTTGATCTGTCTTTACTCATAACAACAGTTTGTTAAAATTCCTATCACTGTATTTATTCAAAAGCCATTTTAATATTATTTAACTACTCCACTCTTAGTCTAACTGCTCTACTGCAGCTGGTAGCCCAAAGGCATTGCAACCTCCGAGCATAGTTATTCTCTGTACTGATATTGGTCAACTCTTGCAATCCTCTCTGCATCTCCTTGTACTTTTGGAAAATGATCTCATGTGGAAAGCACTAATCAAAGAGTCTTTCAGTGTGCCACCAGAAAGCAGAGTCTGCCTGAAACCAGGGTGGTAATGTTGGAATTGTGATATTATCCCTTCTTCCATTTTCCCTGGTATCTTCAGTATGTACCTTGGCTTACACAGAGCTAATCACTTTATTATTGACTGACATCTATTTTTTTTCAGTAAGTATGGGGGTTCGGTCCAATAT
>VZTB01016644.1:173034-237892 GCA_013397245.1 Thryothorus ludovicianus | reverse complement strand
CTAACAAGAAGTAAAGGAGAGCTTTTTTCTGCTGTTTACACTGCCTACAACACACAGGCCGTGTGTGACCGAAAGCTGTAGACTCTTATTATTATGTTTTGAAAACAACTGCCTCATGCATTTCAGTGTGCCTTTTTTACTCTTAGATGTAATTTTTAAAGGTATAACACTTATTTCTGAACTAAACAGATGAATGGGGATACAATTTAGTATCAACCCAGGACAGAAGCATTCCCCCACATCCCATCCCAGGGAGCAGAGATCAGCACGTGCTTCCCTGTTTCCTACAGAGATGCTCAGGGTCTTGCCCAGAACAACCAGAGAGATGTTCAGGAAGCTGGTCTGGGGATTTTTGGCCAAAGGGAGCCAAAACGTGCTGGCAGTGCCAGATAATGCACCCAGGGTGCCACCATGGCCTTTTAGGAATTTGCTGATGGAAGCTAGGATAATCTTTTTCACTCAGAGGGTGATAGAGTTCAGGAACAGACCCTCAGAGAAGTGTCTGAAACCCTTCTCTGGGGAGATGTCAAGACCTGGCCAGAGAAAGCCATGACCAAACTGAGCTTGTGCCAGTGCCAGCCTTGCTTTGAGCAGGAGGGCAGGCTACAGATCCCAAAATCTGGTCTAGCCAGAATACATATTTATATCCACATGTAACTCGTTCAGCCAAGGACTCTGATTAATTAAAGCTGATAATGTTATTAATAGTAATTTAAATAGCACCCTCGCAGTGTCAAGTTTCTCATGTCTCAGATATTGTGCAAAGTGAAACAATCCTTGATTATGCAGCCAAATTCCTGCTATTTCCAGCTAACTTCTTCCAGCTTTGCTTAACTGGGAAAGCGACTGGCAAAACGCTTTTCCAACACAGAGCTCTGGTTTGAAATGGATCTAGTTATCACTGCATAAAAGGTTACAGTGCAGAGAAGTTGCTTTTTCTGAGATTTTTGTGGGGAAATATTTGGATGTCTTTGGAGCTAGCAGTTGCTCCCTGCAAGGAGAGGGATGGCCTTGTGCCCCTGAGAGGGGACAGGGATGAGGATGAGGCAACACTGGCCAGCAGAGTAGGCAGAACTGTGGATTTCTATGTACGTCATTGTTTTATTTTCCTAATTGTGAGATGATGACCACGAGCAGAGGCGGAAAAAGCAGAAGGAAGACTAAAGCAACTGCTGTGAGTCAGCAGGCCCAGGGGTTTGTGGAGCTCTGCCTGCACAGCTACCTGACAGGGAACATGCCCAGGACACAGCCAGGGCCCGGCTGAGGTTTCTCTGCCTTTGAGGGTGTGTGGGGGGCAGAGCTGCTGGCCAGGCAGGGGGGACCTCACCCTCCTCTTCTGGGTCAGGGGACACCTTCACCTCACAAACCCTGAACACGTGTGGAGCACACTCAGCCTTCCCTGAGGATGTGCAGCTCCAGGAGGGCAGGAGGCTTCGCCTGCCTCTGTGGTGGCCACTGGACTTGCTGCCATGGGAGCCCACGTGCTGCAGATGGCTGGCAGCAGCCCAGGAACGAGAGGCAGGACCCAGAGGAAGCCCAGGAAGTTTGTGGGAATGGGTTGTCACTGACAGCTCAGAGGAGCTGTAGGACAGGGATGTTTTCTGGGGCAGGGGAAGCCCAGTCCTTCCCACAGCACTTCCAGGTCTTGGTTACCCACAAGGCAACAGCGAAGGAAGCGTGGAAAAGGCTGAGCAGGTTTTGGAAGCTCAGTAAGGCCAAAGGGTCAGGCAAAGCAGAAAAAGCAAGTCTCCAGAGCTGAAATATCCTCTTGTTTTTCCCTCTTTCCTTTTCTGTGGCTGCAGTGGGGGAACATCCCAAGCTGTGTTTGGAATGAATATGCAGCCAAGGCCTGTGATGAGTAATTTATTTAACTCTTTTCAGCCTTTCTTTTCTAAAAGTTTTTCTCCACAAATCCCATGTTCGCTTCCTGCCAAGAGCAGGCTAATTGTTTACTGGATTGGCCCAAGTCCTGGAGTCATTCACCTCCCCAGCAAGATCCCACTGGTTTTGCAATATCTGGTAGGGCCTGATCACATGCTGTCATCCTGATTAAAGAACCCCACATCTGTCTGCTTCAGAAAAAGACCCAGAGCAGCAGAACCACATGGGCAGGGCTCCTTAACATGCACAGTGCAGAGTTAGGCACGAAGGAAAGAAATTAGGATGGGACATGTAACAGCACCTTGACGTGAATGAAAACAACAATGTAAAACAGTGACCGATGGGCTGCTGGTTATCGTGTCTTTGATTAAAGTGCAATTCATGTCTATTTAATATTTGAGGCTCTTTAAGCAGGGGAGAGGCTGTGTCAGGGCACTGTGGCTGTGGTGGAAGGAGCAGGAGCTGGATGCTGTCTGTGCTCACAGGCATGTCTGAACACATGTGAGATGGGGAGGAGCAGCACCGGCCCCATCAGGACGTCACTGTGCTCTCAGCAGGTTATATAACTTGTTTTGTTTGATCCTCAGCAAGAGGCCAGGTGTGAAAGGGGAGCATGGAAAACAGTTGGTTTAGCTCCTGGGCTTCTAGTTTTTGCCTTGGTGCTTCTCACTCTCCTGCCCCCTACTTAACTGAGCTCCTTGCACAGTTTCAGAAGAAAGTGGCAAAGATGGGATCACTGCCTGTGCTGTCCCAGGATAAAGTCTAGGAGTGAACACATTTCATCAACCAGTTATCAGAATGAACAGCACCTGCCGACTCCTGTCTACAAGATCCATTCTCAGGTCACTTTTGCTTTTAGCAGGAGACTACCTGGTAACATCAAATGTTACCACAAGGTTTTGCACTGCCTGTGATCAACCACATCTTCCACTTGCACAAGACTTGTGCATGGGCCTCTTTCCATCACTGAGATGATCTGAGATTCTGGACAGGTTGAGAGTGGCCTCTCCTGCATGCTGAGCAAGTTGCCACCAAAGCCTTGCTGTTGAATGGTGATGGGTGTTGACTGCCTCAATGCTTGGCAGAAAAACTATAAATTACTGCTCTTTGCTCTGCCTTGAGTGATTTCCTCCCATTCTCCACCAAAATGAGTTCCTGGATGAATCAGGGCCTGGAGTTTTTGCTGTTTTATTTGGAAACCTGCAGGATTTCCAGTTAGATAAAGATTTGCCTCTTAACCTTGCACCTTTATTTGCCACTCTGCTCCTGCTGGCTGGGAAAGGGGCAGAGTGCTAAAAGTTCCTTCCTTTAGCCACATCAGCAGGAGAAATGCCAGAGGTCCCAAAAAAATTCTCTGGGAAAGAGAATTCACAGGGAAAGAAGGAAGGGAAAAGTACAGTTCCAGGGGTTTTCCCCAAGTCACCATGGCCACGGCTGCCCAGGCCTTGGCAGAGTTGAAAATTAGTCTGGATGACTTCATGAATGCCTTGCCCCAAACAAAACATGCTGGGTTTGTGTCTCAGCCAAGAATGGGCTGGGAATGCTGAACCAGCCTGGATGGGTCCTGGGCTGGGATGGCTCCACAGGGAATGTGGCAGCTCCATCCCAAGGCATGGTTCAGGGAGGCTGAGGGAGTGTGGAACTCAGAATGGGTCTTCAGGGCAGCTTTGCTTGATGTCTGGGAGCAGTGAAAGGAGGGGAACTTGTCCATTTTCAGCCTAAAAATGAAAGTAATGACACAAATAAATGCCTAAATATAATTTCCAAGATGAAGGGCATCCAGCACTTCCAAGGGAAGTTGCGTAGAGTCTATGATTGCTTATGACCTGTGATTAATTTTTCTTAATAATTTCTAGAAAATAATTAGAAAAGGATTTGATTTTCCATTATACGAGACAGACAATTATTTTCCACCACAAGGTCATTCCCTCTATCTCAGTATGAGTCCTAAACTATAACACCCAACATGTTAGGATAAATTATTTCAAGTAAACTGAAATATTCTGAAAATCAGAAATCATGATGAAACAGCAACATTTTGAACAGAGGAATTCACTGAAATTTCACTTTCAGAGAACTGCAGAGAGTAGCAGAAATAAACTTCTTCTTTGGAAGACATTTCTGTATTGAAGTACATAGTGTGATGTACAGTTGAAATGCCTCCAAACTGTTTTGAGTCTAAGCTTCCATGCTGAGTTGATTGTGCTTCCATGGCCCCTGGATGCTGATCAGGAGCACTGGGGTCCCTTGGATCCCTCTGTCCCATGGCCTGTATCCCACAGGGACTGTTCATCCACATGCAGTAGTGACAGCTCCCTGTGAAAGCTTTCTGTGCTTTCTGCAAATGCTCCTGTCTTTGTTTGCAGTTTCTCTGCTAACATTTTCATCCTGTGCTTCTGAGCATCCATTTATGATGGGCAGCTGGAATAGTGCCTAGTGTGTTTCAGGTTTAATTTTTTTCAGTATTTATTTTATTTCAGGTGTGTTTTACTGTGGATCAGGAAGCAAACCTGTGGTAGGATATGGGAGATATTTTCTTGGATCACAGCTCGTTTTGTGCAGGTGTTTTTGGAGGGTGATGAGAGCAGGGATACACCTCCAGCAGGGCCTGAAATGAAAACATCTCAGAGCCATTGTCCTTGACTTGCCAGAGCTTGCAAAGGATTCTGAGCCCAGCTTCACTGTCCCTTTGTTGTCCCACGCTGTCAGTGTCAGGTTGGTAAGGGGTCTGAGGGAAAAGTGACCCTCACTGTGGGCCAGGAGAGCACCTGCCTGCAGGTGAGCCAGGCCAGCCTCTCTGTGTGCCCTGCAGCAGCACCACTGGTCCCAGGATCACCCCTGGGTGCTCCCAGCCTCATGCTGGTGTGGGATTTGTCACAGCCAGCATCCCACCCTGTGACTGCCCCGTGCCAGCATCACACCTGAGACAACCTGCCCTCAGGTTGGTGTGGTCACCTGAGCCCATGGCAGAGCTGGGAATGATCAGGAATGCTGTCATGTCAAGTATCTGCTGCCCAAATGTCAGCCTGTTTCTTATCAAGCTGTACATTCAGTCTTTGAGACTCCTTGGAAAACCCCAGGCACAATCCACTCTGAGCTCTGGCAAGATGACAGATCATTCTCTGCAACTTGCAAAACAGTTTTCTTCTTTCTCCAACTCCCACAAGAGTTTCTTGTGAGAAGAGGAAGCGGGCAGTGGTGCCCCAGTGCCCTTCCACTGCAGAGTTTGCGTCTGGCTGTGTTTCCACGACACCTCCCAGGGACGTGACCCTCTGCAAGGTGCTGGAGGGAAGGTCACAGAGTGCAGCTGGAACGCAGAAAATCAACGTAGGAGAGAAAAAGGCTCAAGGAAATGGAAAGAGGAAGAGCTGGCCAACACCTTGCGCTTCCTGCTTTTCTCTGTGGTGAGAGGAAATACCAAAGAAAAGGCCTAGCACATATTTTCCAGGGATTCCTCTGTTTTTAAGGGATGAGTGAGAGCCTGATGGCAACAAGATAGTGAGGCAGAGCTGGAAAATCAGTGTGTGAGGGAGGGTGAGCACTCTTGGCTGCCCAGTGCTGTTGCAGGTGCTGCTCCAAGGGTGTGATGGGAACAACACAACGTCCTCTGGGGGGTGATGGGCATTTCCAGAAGGATTCAAACACTATAGACCATAAATTCTGAATTTGGGGAGGTTTAGGTTGACATCAGGGCAAGGTTCTTCCCCCAGAGGGTGCTGGGCACTGCCCAGGGAATGGGCACGGCCCCGAGGCTGCCAGAGCTGCAGGAGCCTTTGGACATCCCAGAGATGCTCAGGGTGGGAGTGTTGAGGGGTCTGTGCAGGGACAGGGGCTGGATTGATGATCCTGGTGGCTCAGTATATTCTATGATTCTATGAAAATTCCTCCTGTATGTGGAAAATAGTTGCAGCTCTTCAGAGACTTTCAGCTTTTTTCTCAAAACCCCCAAAACTTGTAACTGTCACTAATTTATTAGACCTGTGATACAGAGATAAGGATCCCTTGGAGGAAATCAGAGATTTTTGGACCACCAACCCTTCTAGCAGAGGAATTTTACTGGACAATCCTCAGCAGCAGCTCCCAGATTAATTTTTCAGCACTGAGGTTCTTCCTTAGCATTTTGTGACTTTTAAAAATCTGTTATTAGCAAGGAAACACCAATGTTGCAGTCAAGGAGAGGAACACCCCACCAGGATGTTCTTAATTACATCCTTGTGTTAATTATCAGGAATTTGAGCAGGCTGGGCCAGAAGTAAAGCTTTGCAGCCCCTCCTGGCTCTGGAACCCTCTGGATATTTTATGTTAATACCTTGGTTTTTCTGTGGTTTGATCAGAAATTCCAGCCATTCTCTTATCCCTGTTGATACAAGCTCCAGTGAAACTGGTGCTTTCCAGAAAAAAGTGAGAAAAAAATCATGTCTTGGTGGAAAAATTCATGGCTTGCACTTTCTGGGACATTGGTTTTCCTCATGGGGTGGGCCCTGCAAGCTTTGAGAAAAACAAACAAAAATTTTGGGTTCACTTTCTTTTCTCTGATACTCCCTTTTGTTTTCAATTTAAACTGCTCATTTTCATTTTCTGGTGGGAAATTACTAGCGAAGAGTGGAGAAACAAATCTCTTTCTTCCCCTTTGGACACTGATCTTTCTGGAAAAAAAATCAGGAATACAAGTTTACATTTTCAGTAATACAGGTCCCCGTTAGACAGGGATAAATCAGATTATTTGTTCTAAGTAGGCTCAGACTATTTTAGAATCCTGGAATGTAAACAAACATCAGCCTATAAATTTGTAACAATCATCAGTGGAAAAAACTTCCTTCCTGTTAGGATGGGATTCTTTCCTGGCTGAATGTTGTAGTGACTGCTGTTCAACACACTCATTTTGCCCTTTTGACAGGATTTGGGAAGAATGGTAAAAATAGCCAGTTTCTAGGAACCCTTTGAGATGTATGAAACCAGATTAGCTGAGTTCCCTCCCAGTTATGCAGGGGACTCTGTGACTTGGCTGCTTTTCACCCTGAGTTTCGTTTTTTCTCTTTCAGCCTCGAGTTTCCTCCCTGGGTGATTTGGTTACAGATCCCTGGATTTATGCATTTTCCCTTGTTTTTAGGGATGGCTCGGCTCACAGCAGGAGGGAAAACTTTCAAAATTGAGCAAACTCAGCGATGTCACCTTGAGTGAGGGCCGTGAGTCATTTCTGTTTGGGACACGCTGAGGGAAGCCAAGCAGTGATGGCTCACCCTGACTGAAAGGTGAGGAATTCTAAACAACCCAGAGAGTGATTCTCCCCTCCACAATGCTGAATAATTCACAAATCCGTGCTTATTGCACCTCAGGAGGCTGCAGTGGGGAGATTTTAATGGGATATCTTTGGATACAGCTCATGCAGAAGAGCTGAGACATCTCATGGCAAGCCAGGGGATCTCCTGGTGGGATGGGGCATGGGACAGGCCTTGCCCTTTTACCTGCTGGATACTCCTGGTTTTGACTCAAGACCAGCAGGTTTTTGTTTTCCCCTGCAGTGTTTAAACCAGCTTTAGTTCACTTTTAAAAGGCACAGTTTTCAGCTGGCAGTGCTGCTGCTCAAGTGCACCCATTACAATAACACCCTAATGAATCTGCTTCAATCACATCCTTCCCTCATGAAAGCAAATCCATGACTGGAAATTAAAGAAAAAAAATAAAATTTGGAACTGTACATGGCATGTACTTCATGGGGCAGATAGCTAGTGAAATTATTTTCTAATTTCTCTATCTTTTACAAGAAGGAAATTACTTTGTCTAATCTTCATGGAATTTAACTGAAGAGGACTTGTAGAATGAGTCAGGTCTGTTGTGTTTTCTTCTGCATAGTTGCTGTAGTTTTCAGCTTTATTAAATTTTTTCAAAAAAAAAATCAGCTTAGGAATATTTTTCCCTTGCTCTGTTATCCTTTGAGTGAATTTATGTAACACCTAAACAAAATGCACACTGAAGTCCTTTTTGCTTAGTGAGTTTTACACCCTTTAAGTTGAATCTATTTGAACCTTACAACACCCCTAATGTGTTTTGTAGTGAAAGATCAGCAGAGGGTACCCAGAGGAGCTGTGGCTGCCCCATCCCTGGGAGTGTCTCAGGCCAGGTTGGAGCACCCTGGGATGGTGGAAGGTGTCCCTGCCCATGGAATGCAGTGGAATTAGATGACTTTTAAGGTCTTTTCCAACTCAGACCATTCAGTGATTCCATGATCAACGCTGGAGGGAAAGACCAAGTGAGTCATTAAAAATACTGGCACTAAACAAAGGCATCTTACTCAACTGTTGATACAACTCCTGACCCTGGGCTGCTTCGGCACCTGAACTCCTGCACTGTGACTGTTCCTGCTTAAAACCACTCCAGAGCTGAAGGGCCCGTGTGTTTTCAGAGCCTCTTGGTTGCTATTGAACACCTGCTGGGAGTGAGGGCTGCACTGAGGTGTTCCTCTGCGTCACAGCACAAGCATGAGCCCTTTCCAGGACTGAATTCCACAACTCAGCTTGGAATAGCATTCAGCTAAGCTGTTGAAATCATTAAATCTTCACACAGACATTTTATCCCCGTGGGAGAAAACCAAAAACCTGCCAAGTTTTGAGAGATCCTGCAGAAGTGTCTGCAGCTCTGAAATGAATCAGAGACCCACAGGGAATGACAGATCCAATTATCCAATTAGGCTGGAAAAGACCTCTGAGATCATCGAGTCCAACCTGAGCATGTGGTGACAAGACAGAGGAATGGCCTTAAGCTGGCACAGAGGAAATTTAGGTTGGATATTAGGAAGAAATTCTTCCCCATGAGGGTTGTGAGGCCCTGGCACAGGTTGCCCAGAGAAGCTGTGGCTGCCCCATCCCTGGAATTCTCAAGGCCAGGTTGGACAGGGCTTGGAGCAACCTGGACCAGTGGAAGGTGCTCCTATTTTTCTGTCTTTATTTTTGCATAAAAGTGGATGGAAAAGGAAAACAAACCTAAGTTAAAGGGAGAAAAAGGAAATAAAGCAAAGTGTGGAGAATTGAGAAAAATACCTCAGCTGTTTGAAAAGTTAAATGAGCTCTAAGGATGACTCCAAGGATGTGAGGGAATGTGGCTCCTAAACCAGGTTGGACACAGTGTCCCTGCCCATGGAAGGGGGGAATGAGATGAGCTTTAAGGACCCTTCCAACCCAAACAATTCTGGGATTCTGTGATTCTCTCACAGCTTTATGGGAGAAGGGCAGATCCCCCCTTCAGCCCTCAGGCCCAGCAGTTTTCCAAAGGACTCTGTGGTCCAGCAGCAGGAATTCCTTTCCCATAGGGAATATTTGTGTTTCTTGACCTGCAGGAGCAGCCTGTGCCCATCTATACCCTAAAAGCTGCCCTGTGCTTTGTATGAAGATAGTTAAAGACACTCTGACTGCCATGCTCTGAACCAGGTGTGTTTATTCAGGCAAACACCTGTGCCCCCATATTTAAACTGCAATAATTAGCACAACACAATTTCATTTTACGTGGGAGAATTGTTTTGCCATTTCATGGGTGTCATTGCTAAAGCCCCCAGTGAACACTCACAACACTTTGTACAAACAAAGGGTTTATGCATGAAAAAAAACCTTTAAATATAAAGGCTCTGCAATACTGCTCATAATTCTGCCTGCCAAAGTCCTGCTCTCCCACCACTGTTGAGGTTGAGGGACTTGGTTGAAGCCCCTGAAGTTACATTCATATAAAGTGTTTTAAAATTGCATAAAATTACCATTTTTCACCATAAAACTTCTTTTTCCTCTATAGCGTAAGATGTAGAAATTGCTGGTTTCAGATTGTGATTGATGTGAATATTGGAATCAAAGGATCCCAGACTGGTTTGGGGTTGGAAGGGACCTTAAAGCTCATCTCATTCCCCCCATTCCAAGGGCAGGGACACCTCCCACTGTCCCAGGTTGCTCCAAGCCCCATCCAGCCTGGCTTTGGAGCCACATCCCCTCAAATCCTTGGAGTCAGAGCTTCTTAGAGCTCATCTAACTTTTCAAACAGCTGAGGTATTTTCCCCCAATTCTTCACACTCTGCTTTTCTTCCTTTCCCCCCTTTACCTTATGTTTGATTCCCTTTTCCATTTGCTTTCATGGAAAAATAGAGACATAAAAATAGAAACACAGAGAAGAAGAAGCAGAATGACAAAAAACCCAAGGAAATTAAAAATATACAAACTGAAGAAATGAAAAAATTGTCAAATATTTACTACACAGATTTATGGGAAAAAAATAGCTTCAAAAGTAACTTCCAGTTCTGAATTGGTGCTTAGTTCCAAAATGTGGCTCTGCCTCTGTCAGGTCTGGAAGAGCCCAAGGAATAAGTGGAATAAAAATCACCTACACTGGCAAATCTTATTCTTGTGTGGGCATAAATCTATCAGCTTGCTCAGTTGTCATTGTGTTTTACCTCACAAATGTGTCCTGCTTGGAGGCCTCAGTCCATAAATTACCCCTGGAAAGGGGCTATAAATTATCCATCCATGCATTAAATAATCTTCTTTATCTGGAACTGAATGAGGCCGTCGAGTATGAGGTGACTGGATGGAGTAAAGACTCACTCAGCAGCTGAGCCTGGCTTTTCTAGGCAGCTATTTTGGGTGCTCTGACTCACCCAGAGCTTCCTGTTTCACATTGGCTCTAAGAAGGAATTAGGGAGCTTAAATTTAGCAGCCCTTGACATGAAGGGAAATGGAATGTCAGGACTCCAGGATACGGCAGCTCAGGAAAAACTGATGGCTTCACTCCTGGTGTGCAACATCCCTGTCTTGCACCAGAGCATGGAGGGTGCTGCAATCCCAGGGAATGCTGAGTGTGGAGAAGGCTCTGCCCCCATGGAAATGTCCAGCTCTGGAGTCTCACAACCTTCCCTCTCCTTGGAAGCACCTGAACTTCTCCTTGAGCTTCAATTTCAGACAGTGCCATGCTGTCCTTGGGGCTCCACCCTTCTCAATCCCAAACCCTTGAGCTCCTGGGATCAGCAGCAATAAGAAAAACTGGAAATTTAAACCCTGGAGGTGGGGAGGTTCTAGGTCTGACAGCAGAATGTGCTCTTCCAAAACATTTTTCCAAGACTCTGTATCCTCACATTCCTTGAAACTGAGCCAATTAAAAGCATTAAAAGCTGAGACTCGAGGAGGTTTTGAGGTCATTTCTTGCAGCTCCTGCTGCCTAAAGTGTTGCTCATCAGAATCTGCATTTGCTTCAGTCATTCTCCCCCCAGAAGCTGCGTTTGCTTTGAGGTTTTCTCTTGCTGTTTGCACCAAACACAAGTTGTATCACTTCCGCTTTTTAAAGACCCATTGTAAGGTCCCAAATATAAAAGTTTCCTATTTATTTTGCTTTTTAGGTTGGTTATTTGTGTTGAGTAATCCCTTTCCTGTCTTATCTTCAAGACAGCGTGCTTGAAAACAATGGAACTGCTTTGAATTTTTCTATCTAGTAACATTATGAATAATAACAATAATAATTATTCAACAGTATGAGCAATTAGCCAAAGATTTTGCAAAGTGCTGCTTGTTCTCCAAAGGGATCTGTGTGGCTCAGAGCTGTGCAGTTGCTGCACAGAAAGTCAGGGCCCTATTGATCCAGGTGGGATCTTTAAATAGGGACTGCTGTGCTTTTTGAGGTTGCCAACAGCCTGTGGTTGACCCTTGGCACAGGAAGGGATTTCTCTCTAAGTGACTATGATGTTTTCTCCTCGTGCTGAACAAAAAATGAAACCCAGAAGTGAATGTGAAAGTCCCTCTGTGAATAATGAATGAGTGTCAGATAAGCCATGGCCTAATTTTCAGAGCTGAGCTTTGAGGAGTTTTTAGGTTGGGGCCAATTTCACGGGCTCGTGTCATCGAGCCTTGTGAAATCTCTGTGCTCGTGGTTTCAAAGCTTCACGGCTGTGGCACAGCTCAGATCCAGCTCTGTGATCTCTGATATTAAACCTGATCACATTTTGGGTTGCTGCCCCCGGGTGAGCTGCGATGGAAATGTGTTACATCAGCTTGACTGCTATTGAAGTCCCTGTTAAAAATTTCTACAGCAATTAACAACAGAATTAAGCCAATAATAGAACATATTTTCCCCCTATCAACGAAGATTATGGATAAATCTTACAGATGCCCCATAGCCAAACAGATATCAGATTAAGAGTGCAGATTTTATCAGTGACTGGGGAGGGCCCAAGCCCCTTGACAGAGCAGAGCCGTGGGATTGTTGCTGCTGCCAATCTCTGGCAGAGTTGGCAATCACACACAGGCACAGAAAATCCCATCTTTTCCCCCTCTGAGGACCAGGGGAGGAATTTGCACAATTTTCCCATTACTTTGATGCCTTTGGATTTTAGCTTTTATATTTTTCATCTGTTTGTAATCCTGCAATTCTTCAGTGTATCACTTCAAACTCCATATTCACTGTGAACTGCTGCTTCCCCATTTTGGTCAGACACAACAATTCCTCTCCAGGCCTGGCAATCAAGGACACCTCACTGAGAAATGTAAACAAAAGTGAGTTGGGGGAGCAAACTTGGGGTAAATGACTTCATTACCTGAAGCTGTAATTGGCAGATTAACCCCCAACATGCAAATGAACCAAACTTATAAAAGTGTGAAAACCCCGTGACCCAGAGTCCATTTTGGGTGCAGCCCCTGGGGGGTTTCATCTGTCTGAAATGTACCTGAGGACCCTTCAATTAATAGAACTGCATTTTATTCCCTTAATTTTATCTGGCCTCTGTTTTTATGCCAAAAAGGCACCACTTTCAGTGAATTTAGGATTCCTCCCCTCTCCTGGGCTGGGCCCTGTTGTGGGGGACCAGAGCAAGGTTGGCTCCTCAGAAGATGTTCCTGGGCAGAGCCAGAACCCTCCTGCTGCAAATGGGGCTGTTCCCCACAGGGAATTGCTCCTGGTGCTGCTGGAGAGACACATCATCGAGGGAAGGACCAGCCTGGATATTTGTTTAAATACAGGTTCGTTGCCAAAATGACCCGCTTCAAAAAACTAGGGGAAAAAAATAAAAGAAGGAAAAGGGATGAAAGAATGAAGTGACTTGGAGTCTGCCTGGCTCGGGGCCTTGCTTCAGTGAAAGCTATTTAACATTTTTGTAACTGATGGGGACATTGTCCACTATTAATGGGCTTTCTTTCTGGCTATAATTTATTCTTATTTCTCAGAGGCAGTGGAGTAGAGGCCAGATTTCTTTATCCAGACGTATTAAAATTCCTGGGGCTGAGCAGCTTAGCACTGCTTTGTCAGGATTTTCTCCATCTGCCAAAATAATGGAATAAAATCACCCTGAGCAGGGAGAGCTGCTTTATTTTTAAAGAATGCCCTTTCTGTTTCAATTCAAAGCCTCAAGGGAGGGGAGGTGGTGGGGTGTGTGAGGAGATGCATCTTTTCATTCACTGACTGCTTCTATATTCAGGAGCTATGATCCCTCACTGCCAGGCTTGCTTTAACTTCTCTGGAAACTGGCTGTGTGCATCAAAGTGGAGGCAAATAGAAGTTAAAAACCCTATTCAGAGATATGAGGGATTTGTAGGGGTGAGGAGATCCCAGAGGAGGTTCCAAAGTCATAGGCAGAGTCAACTGACACTTATAAAATAAATTTCTCTTTGTTAAGGGAAAAAAGAAGGGAAAACTAAATCCATTTTCTTTTTCTTTTTTGATTTTAGTTTTTTTTTTTCTTTTTTTTTCCCTGAGTCATTAACAGCAAAAGGAAATTTTTTTGTTGCATCAATGTTCATCAAAACAGAAAGTGGGTATCTCTAGCAGTGATTCATATCAGTTGTCTCTGACCTTTGGAAAGTGTCTGCTGTCATTTGAAGTCACCTGGTGGACGAGACAAAACCCCACTGAAATGCACCATCAGTTTCTGGTGAGGTAAAACAAGAAACAAATTACTGCTCTGAGGAATATTTGGAGTGTGCTCACACAAACTGAGCTACATCAGTCACCAGCATCCACTGAGCTTGGATGATAAACCAGCAGGTTTCTGGAGCCAGATACTCCATGACTAAATGTTTGCTGTGGAGAGTTTGCCAAGCTCCAGTCATAATAAAATGTCAGTTTTGCAAGGGGAAAAAATGCAGTAATGGTGAGAATAGGCCTTCCTGGGATCCCAGAGATGAAGGGAAAAGGGGGAGGGCTGAACTGGCCCCAGCTTTGGCAACATCTTGATCCTTTCCCTCCCCACACTGTAAGAATGAAATGGCAAATGAATGCCTGGGTTACTGCAATTCATGGAATAAGAGGGCCTGAGATTCTTCTTTTATCCTGCCTGCTCTAAACATTCCAGGCAGCCAGAGAAGCTCAAATACCACCCATCCTCTGGCCTGCTCAAACATCTGAGCTCCCAGCTGAGGGCCAGTCTGAAACTGTCTTTGGGATAGTCTGGACCAAAGTCTGGCCTTTGGGGAAGTGTGGAGTCTGGGCTTTTCAGCAAAGGCTGGTGTTGGAGGAGGATTCCCAGCCTGCTGTGGTCTGTGTCACACAGGGAATGCCAAACTGGCAGGGCAGCACTCGAGGAAAATGAATCTTAATGAAATTTGCTATTTGCCAGATTGGAAACTCCATTGCTTGCTTTAATATTTAATATGAAAAGGTCTGAGAACCCCAGGGGAGAACAGAGGCTGAGCACCCTGCTAAGACAAAGTCTCTGTCCCAAAGAGCTTTGTATTTAAATAGAAAAGATGGATAAATAGTGACAAGGAAGACACTTGAAGGAAATGGCACAAAGTCCATAGCAGAATGCAGCACAGAAATATCCTGTAAATCCCATATCTCCCAAACTCCTGCCCCAGAGTTTCAGCTACCAGCTTGAGAGTCAATAATTTCATCATTTTTGCTGTTGTATTATGAATCTGTTCCAGAGTTGTCATCATGTGCCTGTGGTAAAGAAAAGCCTGGACTACAAGCTTTGGCTGTAGGGTTTTTGAAAAGGGTTAAAACACTACTCCAAAAAGTAGATTTAAACAGATTTCTCCATGTCCTGAGCACAGGCTCTGTGCCAGCAGTTTATGACCCCAAAAATCTCTGTATTGTGGATTCTTGCCATGATCTGCCTGGGTTTTAATCTGTGTTTGCACAGATCATTTTGAAGATCCCTTGGTGGGTCTGTGGGTTATGGCTGGAGAGTCCAACAATCCCACCCAGAGCCAAGCCAGGGGAGCTGCCAGGGGTGGCTCTTGCAGTGTTTTTTTCTGGGACACTCATGAAGTTCCTTGTTCACCCTAGGGATGAGGTGAGGTGGGATATTTAAACCGAGGTGGTGCCTAGCAAAAGCAGGCTGCTGGTGTTCAGAGAGAGGGTCTGGGCAGCACTGGGAGGTCGGGAAGCTGCTCACATTCCATCGCTGTACCTCAAGACCCCGAGAACGTTCTCGTTGGGAAGGGAAACGTCATTCAGGAGCTCAGGATGGTTCAGTGTCACTGATATTCGGTCCTGCACTTTCAGGTGTGTCAAGTGGAGCTGGAGCAAGGTCTTAAAAGTCTTGTCTTGGCAGGTTTCTGACTCGCACACCGTGGACAGCGTCTGCCTTTCCACCGTGTCGTTCACCAGGAGCTCAATCTTGAGGTCGATGGGGCTCTTGGAGCAGTTGGGGAAGTGAAAGTTCAAGTGGCAGAAGATCAAGTAGATGCCTTGTTCCTTGATCACCAGCTCCTGGCTCTTGCACCGGGTGCTCTCACAGATCCCCTTCTCCACCAGGCTCAGCCTGGAGCTGTTCACTGTGCTGGACACTGGGAGGAAAGCAAAGGGCTGTTAGCTCTGAGCTCCACTGACCTCCCTTCAGCCCTAGAACACTTCAAGCAGTGTTTCCTGCTAAAAGGAGACACCTGCTCAGTGATTTCCTGCAGGAAACTGCAGGAAAACTCCTGGAAAGACAGCTGGGAGCTCACACATGGAGGTGGGGCACTAAAAATTCCAAGAATTTATTCAGCCCTTGGGAAACCCAGGACAGAGAAACACACGAATGTTCCCTTATTTCCCCACTTGGCATTTGAAGGGAATTCACAGAGATGTACATTCATGTACTTTTCATATTTAAGGAGATTTTACAATTCATGGAGATGTACATTCCTCTGTGTGTGTGTAGAAGGTAAATCTTTATCTCCTTTTATTTTTATCAAGTTTAAAAAAAAAGTTTCTAGGATCAGATAAGGGTTTGCCAACCACCTTCCAGGAGAGCTAAAGAATTTCTTTCCTATAAAATGCCCATTTGTACAAAAAAGCTATTTGCCACTAAACCCAGTGTGAATTACATGAGCAGCTTTTCAGACAGCTCTGAAATTTCCCTTTCCCAACCCTTTTTCCTCACCCTGGACTCCCCACTGACCTCTCATGTAGGCAGCAGCTCCCTTGGCTGGGACACTCTGTAGGATCCTCAAATAGTCTTCAAAGGTGTTCCCTGAAGAAAACAACAGATTAACTCATTGCTCCTGAACATTTTGGGGTTTTTTGGTACTGTAAAGTGCAGCCAGCACTTGGTACCCCACATCCAGCATGGTTCTTACTCCTTGGCTGAGAATATCTGATCTGCCCAGGGAATTCAGAGCAGTGTCATTCAACTGGTAAATCTATAACAACCTAAAGCTCTGGCAGATTGCAGCTCTCAGCCATGAAAAATTAAATTCCTTACCCTGCTTCTTAAAAATAGGAGTGATGGTTTTAAATTAAAAGAGGGTGTGCTTGGAATCGATACAAGGAGGAATTACAGTGAGGGTGGGCAGGCCCTGGCACAGGGTGCCCAGAGCAGCTGGGGCTGCCCTGGATCCCTGGCAGTGTCCCAGGCCAGGTTGGACACTGGGGCTGGGAGCAGCCTGGGACAGTGGGAGGTGTCCCTGCCCATGGCAGGGTGGGACAGGATGGGCTTTAAGGTCCTTTTAAGGAACTGATCCATCCCACGGGAACTGTTCCATCCCACGGGAACTGTTCCATCCCACGGGATGCAGGAACTGCTCCATCCCCCGCGACGCTGGGACAGCTCCATCCCACGGGCTGCGGGCATTGTCGCCTCCCACTGCCTCGGGGACGGCTCCATCCCACGGCCGTGCCCGGCACTGCAGGCGGCCGCACCGCGCTCAGGAGCCGAGTCCCATCCCCGAACCCCGGTGTCCCATCCCCGAACCCCTGTGTCCCATCCCCGCATCCCAGTGTCCCATCCCCACATCCCGGTGTCCCATCCCCGCATCCCAGTGTCCCATCCCCACATCCCGGTGTCCCATCTTGCATCCCGGCACCGCATCCCTGTGATCCAGTTCCTGCGTCCCAGACCGTTTCCCGCTTCTCTCCCTTGCATTTCATCTCCTTTCTATCCGTATTCCCACCTTCCATCTCCTGTCTGTAAGTTTTCCCTCCTCTCGCCATACGGGGTGTTCAGTTACTGGCACTGATTTTCCATCCCTGGCAGGGTCCAAGGCCAGGTTGGATGGTGCTTGGAGCACCCCGGGATAGTGGAAGGTGTCCCTGCCCACAGCAGGGGTGGAATGAGATGACATTTAAGGTCCTTTCGAACCCAAATCATTCTAGGATTCAGTCAATGATTCCGTGATATTCCATCTTTATTCTGTATGCCACAGAATTGTCCCCTAGGTCCACAGGTGGATGGACAGACAGACAAGGTATGGATTCAGGAGAATGGTGCATATCCCAGGGCTGCCACATGGCAGCTGAATGGTTTTTTCTCCTTGAATTTGCTCTCCTTTACATTTCCTGGCCCTGCAGTGGCTGTGGAAGAGCACAAGAGCTCAGATGTCAAATTGGGAATTTTCTGTGTTCCATTCCACAGCTGAACACCAAGAATAAAGCAGGAAGGAGTTTCAGTAAAGCCTTATCAAGTTAAACTCCCTCACCCAGGGTACCCAAAACTCCAAAGTATTCCTGTTACTCAGTTTATAGAATTGATATCACAATCCCCAACCCTACAGGGATTTCTGAAGGACCAGTTAATGCACAAAACTAAGTCCTACTAAAACTTGACATCAGATGTTGTGAGCCATGATCCTCACATGTCCTGCTCTGCTCTGGGCTGGTGTGGCCTCACCTCAATCCCTGGGGAAGTTTTGAGAATCACAATAAAAGAAATATCTAAAGGGGTGAGAGAGTGTCCAGAGGAGGGCACAGGGATGGGGAAGGGTCTGGAGGGGCCCGTGAGGAGCAGCTGGGGGCACTGGGATTGTTCAGCTGGAGCAGACTGAGGGCAGAGCTCCCCGGGGGCTGCAGCTCCTCCCGAGGGGCAGCTCCCATCTCTGCTCTGGGCCAGGGACAGCACCCAGGGAACGGCTGGAGCTGGGCCAGGGCAGGCTCAGGCTGGAGCTCAGGGCAAGGTTCTTCCCCCAGAGGGTGCTGGGCACTGCCCAGGGAATGGGCACGGCCCCGAGGCTGCCAGAGCTCCAGGAGCCTTTGGACATCCCAGGGATGCCCAGGGTGGGATTTTGGGGGGTCTGGGCAGGGCCAGGGGCTGGGCTGGATGATCCTGGGGGTCCCTTCCAGCTCAGGATATTCTGTGATTCCATGATTCTAACAAGAGCTCTATTTCTATGCAGAGTAGGATAAGGATCTTAGGTTCCATAGGATTCCTGAAACTGGCAGCAATGATAAGAGATTCAAATCTCCAGACTCTTGCTGAATCTACATGACCTGATTTCTAAGGGGGTCTTGATAATGAGGATGGATAAATCATGGAGAAGCTGGTCCCACACCCAAGTTCCCCTGGCTGCAGGGGGTTGGTGAGGTGTGTATTGCATCCTTTGCACTCTCTGTTGGAGACAGAAACTGTGGATATCTTGAAAAAATTGCAATATTTCTCTGATTTCAGTAGTTTAAAGACTTGTGGTGAGCAGGAGCTCACTGCTCTCCAAGAATGAGTAAATCCTGTACCAAAGTCCCTTTACCATTCTGGAAATCCCCACAGAAAAACCAAAGCCTGCTTTCCTGGTGTTAGTCATGTCAATCTAGTGTTTTGGTGAGGGCTCAGGCAGAGATGTGGAGATACAGCACAGGATGGGCAAAAACCCTTCTGGCCCTTATCTCAGCTAAAGCTGTTGTGGTGACAAGTGTCTGGTAACACAATCAGCACCCCGAGCCCACTCACACTCCGTGTGTCCTGCAGGAAGGGGGGGATTATTTACAGAAACTCCGTGGCATTTAGGGGTTTTACCCTCCAAAGGCTGAAAATCCCCTGCTGCACAAGCAGCCTTTGGAGGCTGCAGCCCTGCAAGCTCTGCCAAGCCAAGTGCTGAGCCTGCCCAGAAACTGCCCAGAGCTGCCCCGAGCTGGCCTGAGCTGCTCAAGGTGTCCATGGCATCTCTAAAGATCTCCCCTCACTGACCTGGCTGCACTTTGCATTTCTAGAGCTGTACTAAATAATAAATGTGCTTAACATTTATGGGTGTCAGCAAGTTTGGCATGCCTGCGTTTAAATTTGGTGACATCAGCTGCATTAGTCAGAAGGGAAATTATGGAAAAAAAAAATTGGTTTAGATAGACAGGGCTAGTTCTCACTCTGCTGAGGCAGCTTATAACTGTTTGCTACTTTTATTTTTCAAGTTAATTCTTTTTTTCTGAAACATTTCAGCTCAAGCCAAGAAAGGCTGAAATTACCAGAGCTTCAGGACTGATGGATGGATGTGCTCACATCACCTAATTGGCTTTGCACGAGTCATGGTGTAAATCAGAGTTAATCCCTCTGCAATCAATGGGATTAGGAGCTTAAAAATACTGCGAGGAGGAGGAAAGACAAAGCTGCATCTGGGGCTAAGGACCAAGGAAACCGCACAGGTTTCAGGGTGTGCTGAGAAGCACAGGCACTGCAGATCTTCTGCTTCAAGGAAAGGTCTCTGGTAAGGGAGGGCTCTCAGTGGGAAGCCCTAAAGAAGACATCAGAACCCTTATTTTTGTTATCTTGACCCATTTTACTGCAGGATGGGCATCCAGAGGGTGCAGCCCCAGAGGAAAAGAGCCTGGCTGCTTCCAGGAGCTCCAACTTTTCCCTACTGAGCCAAAGGGGCTGTGAAATGGGACTGTGAAATGGATCTCAGAGGAGCTGCAATTTCATTGAGCTCCCAGGAGCTCCCCCTGAGGTGCAAAATGAACCCCTGAGGTTCTCTGAGAGCATCAAAACACAGCAGCCTCTTGTCCAGCCAGGAGGAAACCAAGGGCTCAGGGACACGAGAGCACATGGGCTGCTGGTCCAAGAGGATGTGACTGTGCTGGGGAAAGTTCTCTCTGCTGGCTGCCTCAGTTTCCCCACCCCTGAGGTGGGTCTGACAGGAACACCAGCAAAGGGCACTGAAACCACGAGCTTAAAGTGGCTGTGTCAGCATGGAAGTTGCTGCTACCCAGACATGGAAAGCCCCTCAAGTGGGGCTCCTGAGGCTTGTCCTGGTCCCAGCCATCCCCTGGTGACATTGCACTGCTGTGGGGGTGACATCACCTCTGGCCAGAGGCTGAGTGTGGGCAGCCACAGGAGCAGGGCAAAACCCTGACTGATTTTATGATGTAAAGAAGTAAAAGCAGGCAACAAACAGCTTTTGATTCCTCTGCAGCCCCTGTGGATTTAAGTGCTTGTGGAGTTAGGCAAGGTGATGTCACATATCTCTGTCAGCAAGCCAGAGTTAGCAGAATTTGCCTCTTTTTATTTCTCAGCAGCCACTCCCTGAAGTCCCTGTAGCTAATGTTAACTCTCTCCTGCCAGTTCAGTGCCCTGCAAACAGCAGCCAAAGGACTGGCCCAGCCCTGTGGTGCTGTGACAAGTGGCAGCTGGGTGACGTCCCCTCCTGGGCTCTGCTCCTGGCTGTGCCTGTCACACACACACCGAGAGCCTTCGGTCCTCGAGAGCCCCAGGACTGCCACTCTGGTCTGAAGGGGAACTGAACTCAGCTGCCAAATTTCCTTCCAAAACCAGAAATGAAAGAAATATCCCTTTTTTTCCCCCACTGAATTTAGGGAGAACCTCTGGTGAATTCCTCCCTGCACACCTGAGTACTGCCAAACCAGTGGAATTTTAGTTCAAAACTCTTCAAACCTCTGCCTGCTTGTCAGTGTAGCATGGGCCACATGATATCATGAGCTATTCATATATATTTATACATATTCACATATAGCTCATGTTTTGGGTCCTGGGGAGAGGGAAGATCTGACACTGAGCATTCTGAGCAGCACCAGCCCCCCCAGCTGTGATGAGCTCTCTGGTGCCAGCCTGCACTGGGGATGTGTGGTGCATTTCCCCAGGTGCTGGCCTGGAGGAGGCCTCTGCACTCTCTCTAGCATTTGCAAACCAGATTTTTCAAACTGAGAAACAGATCTCCTCTGCCCTGGCCCCTCAGGACAGACAGACCCCAGGCAGGGGCACATTTGTGCACACAGGCACCTCCCTGGACTGAGGCTGAGAGGGGAAAGTGTGAAATATCCATTTCTGAGGAACCACTGCCGTGGGATTGGTGTCTAACACCCTGCTGAAATGACACAATCACAGGGTCATCGAACTTGGCAAAGATCTCCAAGATCATCAAATCCCACCTGAGTGGTCCAGACACTGTCCCCAGCCCAGAGCACTCAGTGCCACCTCCAGGTGACACCTCCAGGGATGGGCACTCCAAACCTCCCTGGGTAGCCCCTTCCAATCCCTGAGCACCCTTTCCATGGGGAAATTCCTGCTGATGCCCACCCTGAGCCTCCCCTGGCCCAGCCTGAGGCCGTTCCCTCTCCTCCTGTCCCTGTTCCCTGGGAGCAGATCCCAAATCCCCCCCGGCTGTCCCCTCCTGGCAGGAGCTGTGCAGAGCCAGAAGGGCCCCCCTGAGCCTCCTTTGCTCCAGGCTGAGCCCCTTCCCAGCTCCCTCAGCCTCTCCTGGGGCTCCAGCCCCTTCCCAGCTCCCTCAGCCTCTCCTGGGGCTCCAGCCCCTTCCCAGCTCCCTCAGCCTCTCCTGGGGCTCCAGCCCCTTCCCAGCTCCCTCAGCTGCTCCTGATAATGTTGGGATCAGATTTAGTCCCAGAAGCCCAAACTGCCCTCTGGGACTTTGATGCAAATCTGAAAAGGTTCCTTGGCTCCCTTGGCTTCAGCCTGATTTTCTCTACAGCAGCAGGTTTGTCACTGTCACCTGTATTATATTAATTTATCAGAGACAGATTTTTATTTGGGAACATATTTCCCATTGAAATTGAGAGCAGGGTGCTGGATTTCTTTTCCTGGTCTGTTCAGTGCTAGAGAAAAATACCTATAAATAGTGTGTGTGTGTGTGTGTGTGTGTGTGTGTGTGTGTGTGTGTGTGTTCATTTGTATCTGCAGGGTTGTTTTTTCCTTTTTGTAAATGAGAAGAGATTTTGATACCCAATTTTTTCAGCAACAAGAAAAGCCATCAGCCCCAGATTACACAATTCTCCCAGGGAAATGAGGCTCAGAGAGGCCAGCAAGGAGATGATGAGGGCTGCACCTTTCCAGGTCATCAATTTGTCTGTGAGTTCATTTTCCCTCTAAAAAATGAATGTTACAATACCCCTCAGATCCACACTAATACATGATTTGTTATTTGTGACATGGGGAAGAGTTTCTGCAGAGAAATGCTTCCACAGAAAGAACATTTCACAAACACTTAGTTTGTGATGGATTTAATTCCTTCCCCTGTTGCTCAGGTACTGCACCGACGGTGGCACCGAGGATTGGAGGAGACTGATCCCATTTTTCACACAAACATTTAATGAGCTGACATTGCATCGCTCTCAGCCTGTGCCTGTGGATTCCTATAACCCATCCATTGGGCCTGACAGCTGAGTCAGGGCTGGGAACATCCCATAAATCTGCTTTAGTGCCCACTGGTGTTTAGCTAACAATAGAACATAATCTCACTGGAGATTTAAATTAAATCATTGCATTTTCCTGCTTTAAAAAGACACAATTAATTCAGTGTTGTGGCTGCTGCCCGTTGGCAGCTCAGTGAAGTCTCTGAGTGACCTCAGCTGGACCCGGCACAGAATTGTTGTGTCACAGGATCGTGGAATGGTTTGGACTGGGAGGGACCTTAAAGCTCATCTATGGGCAGGGACACCTTCCACTGTCCCAGGCAGCTCCAAGCCCTGTGCAGCCTGGCCTGGGACACTGCCAGGGGTGGGGCTGTGTCCCCCAGAGCATCCCTGGGATGACACAGAGCTGCCAGCTGGGCAATGCTGGGGATTTGCTCCCTTGCCCATTCAGCAGTGCAGGAGCCCTGGTTCATGGGTACAAACCACACCAATTTCCATCTGGGCTGCCTGGGAGGCAGGATGGACCCAAATCTAAATCCATGGCAGCTCCAGCCTCAGCACAGTCCCCTTCCTGGATGTTTCTCCTGCTCCTGTCTCCAGGTGGGACCTGGCAGCAGTTGCCACAAGTCCCTGCCTGGTTGCCAGCAGGCAGCAGCTTACAGAGCTCCCTGGGAGGGGCCCTCAGGAATTACCCACTGGGTATATTAATTAATAAGCTCTGCTTTATGCATTTTAAGAGGAAAATAAAAGGCCCTGACAATTTGCTCACACTTGAATGCTCTGTTATGCTCCAATATGGACTGATGGGCCCTGAGGGGTGAGCTGGGAGAGAATTTCAATCCACTAAAAGCAGCTTTCAGCAGCTCTCCCTGGTGTGGGCTCTCATTATCAGCCCCCTTTTCATCCTTCACTAATGGCATCATCTCAGATTGAGCAGCAGAATTTGGAAATTCTGGCAAGAGGCAGCCTGGAATTGATAATGGACCTAAAGACAGAAATGCTCTGGCTGATGAAACAGCATCCTGGCCATTCCTGGAGAGAGCACATTGCTCCTACCTGGCACCTGCAAGCTGCTGGTGAGGAGAAAAAACAACTGCACAAGCTGCTTGAGCTGAAATAAAATCATATATATACANTATACATAATATAAATATATAAATACACTTTTGGACCAGTGATATCTCTGTCCCTGCCCTGGAGACATCTCTCCCCTACCCTTTGTGCCTTGCTTTGAAAAGTGCTGTCCTACAGGTACAACCTCTGTGGCTCCTCCTCTGTGGATCACAAGGCTCCCCACATTCAGATCCTGCTTTATTTCTGAACCTCTTCAGATACAAAATAAAGCACAAAAAAGACTTGAGAAAGACATAAGGAGATTTAAGGGGATGCTTAGGTTGCTAGAGAGAAAGCAATGTGTGTGTTTAGGGTGCCTTAGGGAGAGCCTAAAGAGAAAAGAAAAATTCCTCCAGGTTACAGGAATTTTAAAATTTCAAAAAAGTGATTGTCAGGCAAGATGTGAAGATTTCAGGAAGAACATGGTGACATGCAGGGACAGCTTTGGGAGCTGTGGGCTCTGAAACAAACCCAGTATGGGAGAGTCATGGATTCAGAGTTACCCAAAACAGAGTAAGTGGTGCCCAGGTGCTGCAAAAATGCAGCTGCAGAAAAGGTGATTGTGGGATTGGGACTCTCCAGACCTTGGGCTCCTCTTACTTAGGAACAAAGAGTTGCAGAATATCCTGAGCTGGGAGGGACCCCCAGGACCATCCAGTACAGACCCCCCTAGCACTCCCACCCTGGGCATCCCTGGGATGTCCAAAGGCTCCTGGAGCTCTGGCAGCCTCGGGGCCGTGCCCATTCCCTGGGCAGTGCCCAGCACCCTCTGGGGGAAGAACCTTGCCCTGAGCTCCAGCCTGAGCCTGCCCTGGCCCAGCTCCAGCCGTTCCCTGGGTGCTGTCCCTGGCCCAGAGCAGAGATGGGAGCTGCCCCTCGGGAGGAGCTGCAGCCCCCGGGGAGCTCTGCCCTCAGTCTGCTCCAGCTGAACAATCCCAGTTTCCTCCACCCTCACATTCTGCCCCACCTCTAATGAATATGGGGCTTCATTTCCCCCGTGCTGGGAGGCAGAGGCACCTCCTGCCCTCTGGGCCAGGCCATGAATTTGCCTTTGCAAGGAGCCAAACGCTGCTGCTGAGGCAGTGACAGTGACATGAACAGTGCTTCTCCTTTACGCTAGGGCCAAGTAGAATCTTGGCAAATTGTCTCTTTTAGGCAAATTTTCTTATTTCAGGCTCCATGTGCTGAAACTCTGCTGTTTCAATTCCTTGCTCTGTGCTTTTTGCTGCTGCTCTCCCCTTGTCCCTTCTCGTCCCACCCATTCCCTTCTCCCTTTCCCCCCTCAAACCTGGAGCTGGTTTGGAATATATGGAACACATTTTCACCCCTCCCTCATGAAGATGAGAGCTTCACACACATTTGCAAGAGTCACTGAAAATAAGACCTTAAAATCAGTGATGTTCACATCTCCTGGCAAAAAGCTCTTTTGAACAGGCACCCCAGGGCACATTCAGAAATATTTGTTATTTCCTCAGCAAGGCACGGGTCCCTGAATGTACTGACTAATTTGAAGGCTTTTTTCTTATTTTTATTTTTTTTCCCACTACTTTGGCTCTTCACCAAGAGGAGCCTCTATTGAAAATGTTAAGATGTGCACAACTAGCTTATTTGTGACCCTGGGCAATATTTGCATTACAGATATGACAAATTGCCTGTATTGTTTAGGTGTTTTACCTGTCTTGATGGGTTTTTTGATGCCCTCCGTGGCAGGATCAGCTACCTGAAAGAGAAGAAAGAGAAGAGATGGATTATTCTGGGAAAAGAAAATACCCATTTCGTGTGCACCTGTGGATCTGAAACATTTCTGGATTTTTCTGTCATAGAAAATCGACATTTCTGACACAGCCAGATTCTCTCAATGCAGTAAGAAAATTATAAGGATTTTGTTGGAGCTGTTTCAGAAGGACAAGTCCTAAAAGCCCCTCTGTGTCTTGCAAGGCTTGGAGAGAGTAGGACAGAGTGGGACTGGATAACCTGGAGATCATTAAACCCCAAACAGGTCTGAGCATGACACTGATATCCTGTCTCACCTCTCCTCCTACTTCTTGCTGAGATGTAAAACCAAGGGTGAAAATGGCGCAGGAAATTGTCCTCAATCAGCATGACATGAGAAATCCACAGAAAACAGCTCCAGAAAAGCAGGGGTGAAATGCAGCAGGATTCCTCTGATGACACCTTTCTGCTTGTCACCCAAACACACACCCCAGAGTCCCTGGCAGCTCACAAACGTCCAGCAATGCCCTCCAGGAGCAAAACATCCTCCTAAGAGCTGAGGAGAGCCCTGGGAGTTCCTCCCTGCGTGTCACATCCCTTCAGTCTCACACTGGGTGATCCCACAGGGATTCCAGAGACAGGGAGTGGGTTTTGCTCAGGCTGGGCTGAACCTGCTCCTCTTACATAGGTGTAAATTACCTGGGCTAATTGTGCAGGCTAATCAGGCTAGGTCCAGCTTAACACATTGGAAGGGATCCATTAGGATCATGAAGTCCTTCTCCCTGCTCCTCACTTACCTAAAATGAAATCATTAAATCTTTTCCAGCTCCTCCTCGAGCCCTGTCAGGGTCAGTGCCCTGAGCACTTCTCTGGGGAGCTGTTCAGTGACCCACCAGGATATCCAGGGAAGAGAAATTTGGGAAGCTCTACCAGCTTTAAGAGAACATCTGAAATCCCCTGGGAGAAACTGGGCACTCGTGTGGTGGGAGCAGCTTCATGCAGAGTGGTGTTACAGCATAAACACCTCAATTCTGTGTGTGAGGTGGATAAACAGGTGGTGTGGGGAGAAGGAAGGTGGTTGGACAGGGAGACAAGCTGTGTTGGGTCTAATGTTCTAATTTTAAATGTTTAGGAAGGTTTTTAATTAGATTTTAGTTTCATGTGGCCATGTTTTGGACAACAGCAAAGTGGTTATCCTTTGTTCTGATGCCAAGTGCTGTGTCCTGTGGAGGTGACAGAGCTCTTCCCAAGGTGGCTGGCCAGTGACAGGGTGATGGTTGGACTCACTGATCTTTGGGCTCTTTCCCAGCTGAAATGATTCTGTGATTCTCAGCAATTTGGAGATCTGTAGTTCATTCATTTTCTCTCCCCACACCTGCGTAAGGCAGGGCAGAGTCACCTGTTGAGCCAATATTCCTCCAGGTGACCTTGCTGAGCTGTGCAGGAAGGTGCTGGGCAGCAGGAGAACAGGAACCCAGAGATGCAATCCGAAAAAAAATATCTATTTCCAAGCTTTTTTGTCCCTGACACAACATCCTCCCTTGGGAACTCTCGTGGATCTCATCACATATCACCAAATGTAAAACTGAGCAGGGTTTGGGCTGAGAACACCCCCAGGAATCTCTGCCAGGACCTCTCAGCTCCTTCCTCTGTCCCTGCCCTGGGCTGCTCTGTCACACACACTCAGGGCACAGAAAAATGTCGCTGTTCAATGCAATATCTGAACATTCCTGCTCTCTGTGGAGAATTCAGGATATTTTAGGTGGCAGGAGAAGGATGCTGTGCCCCCAGTGAGATTGCACTCAATGAAATCAGGCAGCCAGGGAGGTGTTTGCCTTGCTGGTGGCTCAGAGCCTGCTCTGCACTCAGGGCATAAAAACGAAATTAAAATGGACTAAAGGCATTGTGTTTTCACCTGGGAAGGCTCCCAGCAAGTTAAAACAGCACATACCAAAGCAATTTATTTTAGTGACAATTGAGTAGATACTGAAATAAACCTCTAGGACTTGCTTTGAAATATTACTGGTATTATTTCTTTCTTTTCCAGCAGCAAGAATATCACATATAATGCTGTCATCTGGAATGCAAAAAGGCACATAGGAGGAACCCAAACAGATTAAATTCTACAGTGCCAGCTCAGAAAAAATTCAAGACAACAAATTTCACCCTGTCTGGAGTGATCTGGGAGCTGGTGATGAAGGAGCTCAGTCTTTACTCAGCAAGCAGAAGTATTTGAGTTTTCTTTATTAGAGAAAATTATAATCTGGTGCCAGTGAAAGTGATTAATTTCTTCTTCCTCTTAATCATTTCACAAGAAATTTTCCCAAGCTGAGGCAGAATAAAGGGTCATTATAAGTTCCTGGGTCACAACAGTGAATATTCATTGAACCAGAAACATCTGACCACTGTGAGGGTGGGCAGGCCCTGGCACAGGGTGCCCAGAGCAGCTGTGGCTGCCCCTGGATCCCTGGCAGTGCCCAAGGCCAGGCTGGACATTGGGAACAGCCTGGGACAGTGGGAGGTGTCCCTGCCCATGGCAGGGTGGGACAGGATGAGCTTTAAGGTTCTTTCCAACCCAAACCAGTCTGGGATTCTATGAAGTCTTTATCTACCTCTAGAAAATCCAAATAAATTCCCCCAGTCCCCATAACGGGCCTGGGCTCAGGGGAACAGGGCCGGGGCTCTCCAAGAGCATCTCCACATTTCAGCTCTCTGGTCCCCTGCCCTCAAAGGAAATCCTTCAGTTTGAAAAGAAGCCCCAAGGCTCTCCTGAGTCTCTGCTCAACCTCCAACCACCACGATTTCAGGAGGAATTTCCCCATGGAAAGGGTGCTCAGGCCTTAGCAGGAGTGCCCATCCCTGGAGGTGTCTGAGGAACACCTTGGAAGTGACACTGAGTGCTCTGGGCTGGGGACAAGGTGGGGATGGGGCACAGCTTGGGCTGGGAGGTCTTTTCCAACCTCAATGACTCTGGAATTTATTCTGTGACCCAGCTCTGGCGGGGGAAGAAGGTGAGGGCACTTCCTCCTGAGGTGCCAAGAGGCAAAGGCTGAAGCTGGACATGAAAAGCCCAGGAAGAAGAGCACTGCCCCTGTGGATCACCTAATAAGGAGCCTCACAGGAAATAGAGCCCTGGTGCAAATCAGATTTTCCTGTGCTGACCAAGGCTGTTAAAGTGGCACTCTGAGACAGCAGGTGACTGTCACTGCACAGAACACCCACAGCACGAGCTGGACCAGGGCAGTTTTCTCCTAAAATGCCTCAGTGGATTGATTTCCTGTAGTGCTCAACGAGTGGGAAATCTGATTTTAGAGGAATTTTCAGTGCTTTATTTTATTTTTAGTATTTTATTTTATTTTCCTGTCTGCCAGGGTTGCCACAAGAGGGGGCCAACAGGCCCCGAGTGGGGCACCCGGGGCTGGAATGAGTTTTAAGGAGACATAAAAACCCCAATAAATAGTGCAGGATCATGCTGAGTGCTGTACACTCACAAATCTACTGCTAAAGATTCTTAACAGCCTTGAAGAGCAGATGAGCAAACAGAAAAACCTGCTCTGACCTTTAGCTTCCGCCACACTGGTGATAAAAAGGCTTTCTCATGCAATTTAGAAGTTCAATATATGAAGTCTACAGAATGCAGAGCAGTGCTGGACTAACACAGATCATGGACTCTGGACACTCACACAGAATTTGTCAATGGGAGGCCCAGGTGTCAGATGAACCTTCCTGTACAGACTTGTGAGGGTCTGGGTGCCTTTAAATGACATTTTCCAGCCCTCCCTGTCCCACTGTGTCACTGGTTTCACATCTCTCTCTACACACAAATATCTCCAGAGGTGTGTACATACACACACCTCCAGCAGTGAATGCAGCAGGCAGAAGGGGGGAGGGTTTAACACAATTATAAACTGGGTTCAGAAAAAAAAAGATGGCTCCAGACCACCTTACAGAGACTATTCTCATTCCAGAGGAAAATTGAGTCACTTGTGAAAGATCTACAATGGCCTGAAGCCAAGTGGTTCTGTAGATGAAAGCTGAAGAAATGAACTGACTTCAGCACTGCAAATAGTTCCAAAAAAACCAGAGTTTAGCTCTAAAATTGACCCTTCCCAGATGTGGCACTAATGTGCTGTGCCACCCTTCTTAAAAACAAGGCGTAAAGGAAATTTCTCGGGGTGCTGGAAAGTGGGGAGGTGTGATAGTGTCTGTTAGAGGTGCTGTAGGATTCAGAGAAGCAGCTTTGAATCATAGTTGCCTTTTTCATTCGGCCTTTCATGTTGTGTTTCCCTTCTTTGGAGCACTCTGATTGTGGGGGTTGCAATTGCCTGGTTTCTGCAGAGGTTGATTTTCCTTTTCCAGTCTGCCTTCCTTCAACTTAAATTAGGCAATTATGAATTCATCAAAAGGCAGCCTGTGATGGGGACAGGGACAGTGAGAACTTGTCACCACAAGCCTCTTAATGCTGTGGCACCCGGAGGTCCAACCCCTGTGTTGTCCCTGTGACCCCCAAAAGAGGGAAATAAAAGCTTCTCTCTCAGCTCAGCTTAAGGAGGGTGTGAAGTTGCCTCTGAACTCAGGGACCATTCACCCAATCCAGCTGATAACATCTGGAGGGAAAACCTGATTGTCCCAAGGAGATCATCACACAAAATGTTGGTCTTTTTGGCACAGTTATAAAGAAAATAATTACATCAGCTGGTGATGCTCTGCTCCCTACAACAGCAGCTCAGCATCCCCAGGGCTCCAAGGATTCCCCAGCCCCTCAGGTCCTGGCAGGCAGTGCTGGGGATTGCTCAGCCCAACCACAGCTGATTCCCAAAAGATTCTGTGCCCAGTTTTGGGGTGGCTAAACCAGCAGGCCTTGAAGGCTTCATGGGCTGGATTTACCCGCGAAAAAACCTGCCAGCCTTTCCTGAGAATGGAATCCTGTAATGGTGGAAAGCTTATTCTCTTGAGAAAGACTCCTATGAGCACCTGTGTAAAATCTCTGGATTTGTTGAAGAGAAATGAGCAGACAAGAGATGCTAGCCAGCACAGAGACACCTCTGGTGAGCTGACCAACCCCACAGGGCAATGACCAGCTACTGCCAATTAGAAATAGGCACAATATGTGTGTAAAACTCTACAGAATGGGCTGTGGAAATAAAACTGGTGTGTTTTTTTGCTGTCCAAGAAGAGTATGTCTCGTGTCTCTAACGTGAGGTCACAGTGACACAGCCTCGCTCTGACAGTGCTGCCAAGAGTGAGGAAGTTTTGGAGCTCCCTGTGGAACCTGTCCCACAGAACTTATTCCCTGCTCTGGGAGTTCAGGTCCACTCACAGATGGGGGATGACTGTTCTGCTTCTGAACTCCCTGAGAGCAAAACACAATCTGTGTTTCACTGCCAAATTATCCTCGGAGCGTAAAATTGCTTCTTGATTTTAATTGTTCCTCACACCCCTCAGCTTTGTATTTCCTCCTTCAGCCAAGCTCGTTTTCAAAGCAGCTGCAATGGTGTCGTTACTCTTTTAAGTCAAAACCTTGGCTCTTTCAGCAACCTTGTTCCTCTGGCAACTCCTGTAACTGCTTTCTCCTGATGGAGAGGTGATTTAATGCTTGCTTCCATAATCAGTACAAATGAAAGCCTCATTATACGGCAAAGCTGTGGCAAGTCTGTAATTACCTAGACTGTTATTTTAAAGATTTCCCCTGATATCCCACTATTTCTCACTTAAAAAGCCCCATGTCTCATGTTAACTGTCCTCAAAGTGCTTCTCTTTTGGGAGAACACTGATTACAGGTAAATGATTCCTCTCTTGAAGGAGTATCAGTCAAGCCTTCCTGGTTTAATTTCTGGGTAATGTGCATACACAGGCACACAAATTGCACTGGGTAGATTTAGCAAGAGAAAATATTGAGTCAAAGGATCATATTTTGTTTTCTATAGCCATTTCCTCCAGCAGCCCTGTGCTAGAGCTTTTCCTCTATGAACAGTAGTGAGGGTACCTCAGCACTTTGATTTTTCAAATAAGATTTTAGAGCCTATAAAACTTCTAACCTGGCATTTTACCTTGGTAAAGTTGATGGCAGTGCCCCTACAAGGTCAGAAATTCACTTTTTGTCCTCACAACCATCTATTTCTGCTCTGGCTGTCACTGGTTCCCCATCAACCCCAGATCCATTCAAGAGCAATCTTTTATTTTAAGAAGTTAAAGTGACAGCTGGTAGAGGGAAAAGTTGCTTGTGTGTGACCTTGTGTTCCTGATAGCCTTTCTACAGCTTACATTGTGCATTAAAAGTCAGGACGGAAGGGACAGGGGGCATGAAGAAGTTTCTTGGCTCCCACTCTGGGTGCTTCAGGGCAGCTCTGCCTCACCACATCAGCTGGCAGCACCACAGGGTGTCACACAGAGCTGGGGCATGTCTCCTGCTGAAATCCATGTCAGAGCACCAGACCAAACCCTCCAAAACAGTGGCTGCTCTCCAAAGAGCCAACAGCAGACACATCAAACCAGGCAGGACAGAGCCTGCTGGGCACCTTGGATCTGGAAATTTCTCTTCCCATTTACAGAGTAGGAACTGCATGCCAAGAATAAATATTGTCTATGGAGAAAGGTCCTCTTTTCCTCAAGTTCTTTTATCTGTGTTTCATCTTTCCCCTAATTCATGTGTGTGTGTGTTTATAACGGGTAGGGACTGTTCTTTTGGGGAAGGGAAGGGAAGGGAAGGGAANGAAGAGAAGAGAAGAGAAGAGAAGAGAAGAGAAGAGAAGAGAAGAGAAGAGAAGAGAAGAGAAGAGAAGAGAAGAGAAGAGAAGAGAAGAGAATGAATCAATCTCTTACTGTCCTCTGGACGACCAGGACCATGATGGTGGCCAAGGCAAAGACGAGCAATGCACCCAGGGTGGCGATGATGAAATACAAACAGACTTTGTTAGTGGCTCCAAGCCTCCTGGAAACAGCGTCTTCATTCACATTCATGGCTGATTCATGCGAGTCCACCTGAGAAAGTGTTTGCTCTTGTGCTTGGCACATTCTTATATAGCGCTCCAGGCACTGCTCTGTGTCTCCCCTCGGTCGGGTTCAAGTTGCAGCCCATCTCTGCTCCTGGCAGGATTTTCCCCCTTCATCCTGGCTCATGTGATCTGGAAAAAAATCTTCATCACTTGCTGTACAAAGAGAGAGGGCCCCGGGGGCGTGAGGCAGGACGCGGCTGTGAGCAGGGGAAGGAGCTTCATGTTCTCGCTGAGGGATTTCTCCGCCGAGGTCCTGCTGCAGCCCAGGGCTCTGATGTCACAAGGTGAACAGACACCACCATCCCCCGCCCCAGGTCCCCCGCCCCGCCGCCGGCACCCTGAAATGGGCAGATATGCAAATTCTCTTTCATTTTCTCCTCCGTGCAGCTGCAGTTGGGCTCAGAGAGTCGCCCCGGGCTCTGCCTTCCTGTTGAGCGCTGGAGCCTCCTCTGGAACCCAACAGGGAGCGACCTCAGAGCTCCGCATCCACAGGTGACCCTTGGGCAGCCGCTCTGTGCCCTGCTCTGCCCCAAGCACAGCATGAGCAGCCAGGGAGAGAGGCAGGAGAGGGACCTGAGGTGCCCCAAGCACAGCATGAGCAGCCAGGGAGAGAGGCAGGAGAGGGATCTGCTCTGTCCCAAGCACAGCATCAGTGGCAGGGCAGGGAGGCAGGAGAGGAACCTGCTCTGCCCGGCGCTGCTGCAGCCCCACCTCGAGCGCTGGGAGCAGTTTTAGGCACCTCGGCAGGAAAAGGACATGGGACTGTGAGGGTGTGTCCAGGGAAGGGCAGCCAGGGTGGTGGAAAAGGCAGCAAGGGCAGGACTCATGGGGAGGGTGTGAGGTGACTTGGTTTGTCCAGGCTGGAGAAGAGAGGGGTGAGGAGGGGAGCCCATGGCAGTGCTCAGCTTCCTCACAGCAGGGCAGGAGCTGCTGGTCCCCTCTGGTGACCAGGACAGCACACGAGGAAAGGCACTGGAGCTGCAGCAGGGAATGTTCAGAGTGGACATTATGGAAAAGCTCTTCCCTGAGAGGGTGGCTGGAGCAGGCTCCCCCCAGCACTAACCCTGTCCGAGGGTAAAGGAACCTCTGGATGATTCTCTTGGTCATAGGAGTTCGTGTTGGGCACTCCTGGGAGGAGCAGAGAGTTGGACTCAATCTTTATGGATCCGTTCCAGCTCAAGATATTCCATAATTCTATAACGACCCTTATCTGTGCAGGTCTGGAGATTTTTGGGTGAGATTTTCATTGAAGAATTTTATAGAAATGTGTCAGAAATTAATTTCTGCTGCAGGGTGCAAGTTCTGGGCAGAAAGGAAGTGGTGACACTGAAGCAGCTGAACGCAGAGGTTGGGATTTGCCCACAGAGGGTGTCTGCAATCCCAGGTTTATCTGCAGACAGGGAATTCCTGCTCACTCCTGTCCTGGGACTGTCGCCCTGGCTTTACATAGAACTCAAGTGAGATTTATCTGGAAACATTCCTACTCTATTCCAGTGTTAAAGGATCCTGCATGTTCTCTGTGGGATAACTCCTGACCTGTTCGAGTCAAAAGACACTTGAGTTTTCCTGACAGTGTTCCCAGCTGGATGTGTGTCCCCTTTTGAATCACATCCAATCAAGCCACTTAATTTATTTAACAGGAAAAGAAATCCTGGGTTATTTGTCTCCCAATTTGACGTTACAAGGACATCAGAGAGGGCAAAGGGGATCTTACCAATGGTCCATCCAGCTCAGCACCTTGCCTTCAGTAGAGAGCAAGAAATTCCTTGGGAAGGATATCAGAACAGAAAAAACAGACATTTATTGTGTGCAGTCCTCCAGTTTCCTATGATTTGGGCTTGTGGCCTCCAGATAAAAGGTAGAACTTTTCAGTTTTAATCCAGTTGTTTTTAACACCCCTGACACTGCAGAGTTGTGGCATTTTCTTATCATTACCACTATCTTTAATAAAATCACTGGAGCACAGCACAACAAAGGCTTCTGCAGATTTGCAAAGCAATGTTTTTGAGAGCATCCCTTATCACCATGGGAACAGGCACAACCTGTCTTAACCAGAGACAAAGGGATGAGAAAATGGCCTCATTTGGTCAGACCTGGCAGGTTGGATGAGGTGGATCTTCACCTGCTGGGTCTTTCTTGGTGGATGAAAAATTTCTGGACAGCTATGAGCAGCAAAGGTTCTTGTTCTGGAAATTAATCTTTATTGTAAAGGACAGATTTACAAATTCATCCCTGTGAAAGTTCATTCGACCCCTTAAGGCAGCAAGAGCAGAGCAGCAAATCCACTCTTTGGGAAGCAGCACATGGAGAATCCCTACCAAAGCAGTTTCTCTCCAGCCCTCCTCAACAATGTGACAGCTCTGAAATGCAGGAAAATCCAAATTCCCAAGGTCTTGCAGTGACTCTAGAGCAGGCAGTCCAGTAGCTCCTGCTCATGACTGAGCAGATACATCCCTCAGATGAAATTCCAGAGGATACTGGTGGTGTGGTTTGTAGGAAATCACCTTGTGTAGTGTCATGAGGAGGGAGGGCCCTGTTCTCAGGGAGCTCTCAGGCTTTTATGGTCACACCTGGATTGCAGGACAGCTCTTCAGACAGAAAAACACCTGTGCTAAATTCAGGGAAGAACAACCAGGTGGTGGTGATGGCTGCAAAAGGAAAAGAGATCAGTGAATGTCAGTGAGAAAAAATGGGGTAAATTTGTGCAAACAAGTGCAATCCGGGTTAAACTGAACCTGGTGCTTTCTGAGATAAATCTGGTCATCCCAAGAGCACTGCAAACCCACAGGGTGAGCTGGAAAGGCTGGAACCTGCTGGGAAGGTCCTATAATCACAGAATCCCAGACTGGTTTGGGTTGGAAGGGACCTTAAAGCTCATCCTGTCCCCCCTCTGCCTGGACAGAGACCCCTTCCACTGTCCCAGGTGCTCCAAACCCTCTCCAGCCTGGCCTTGGATGTTTCCAGGGATGGGGCACCCCCCATTAAATAGGTGTTTTGGGGTACTCTGGCTTAGAGCTGGTGATGTGCTTTCAAACATAACCTCACCCTGCACACCTGTCCCACTCTCACCTGCCTGAGGATGCTGATTCCCAGAGCACAGTTCACTGTTTCATGGCCCAGTGTTGCATCAGTTCTCCCCAGCTCTGGTTCAAGAGGTTAAATAGCAGGTGCTTGCCCCGAATTTGCATCAGCACGAGCTGTGTCCTCTGCAGCAAAGAGCTTAAAAGGGCAGGAGGCAGAAAACAAGCGAACCACAAAACCAGCAGCTCTAGTTATTTCTTGGTAGATATTGCAAGTGATTGCCTTTGTCAGGAGAAATAAGAAATATCCCAGCCCATTGTTAGCACTTATTGTTCTACTCCTCAGCTGAAAGGAAATGAACTTACTGAGAGCTGAGAACCCATCCATGGGGTCGCTGGAATTCACCCTTGACTGAAGTTGTGATAGCTGAAAACTTTATCAGAGACAATAGTGCCCAGATTTTGAGGAATGTTTGGGCACCCAGCTGCCACTGAAATCCAGAGGGATGAAGAGTGTAGGGGCCTTTAGAGATTACTGGGTTTGTATGAACTGTGTCCATTTCTTGCCAAAGCCATCAGCCATATTTACATCCTTGTAATTGACTCCCAGAGCCTCATCTGAGATCCAAGATCCAAAATGAGCCATAATGTCTCATAATAATGTGCTGACAGCCTTCAGCCCCCAAAGGGGAGGTCCTGTAGCTAAGACTGGCTGAAGAAAGAGCCTTTGAAATATCTCACCTTGGCCAAGTGGAAATGAAGGCTCCCAAAATGCCAGGTGTGGTCACAGAGGCTGAATGAGAGCTCTTTGGCTTCCCCCACAGGTCTGTAGGCTTAGAGCTGTGTGCAGTTTGAAATCATAAAAAAAGAAAAAGTGAATAAAGGAAAGTGATTCCTGAGTGATCCCTGCCATCATCTCAGTTGAGGGTCATTCATAGCAGGGATGCTGTTGGGTTTCTTAGGGAATCACAGAGGGGTTTGGGGTGGGGCAGACCTTAAAGATCATCCCATGGGCAGGGGCACCTTCCACTGTCCCAGGTAGCTCAGAGATCCATCCTGAAATCCATCCAGCCTGGAATGAGATGATTTCCAAGCTGCTTTATCCTCAGTGAGAGGCCCCAGCAGTGGCTGCAGGGCTCTCCAGCCCGCTCTGAGCTGCAGCTGGTTACACACACACACGAACATGTGAGCACATGTGGAGAGCATTTGATGGAGATGCAAAATCAGTAAATGGAGGAGGTGGCTGCAAAACACCCTGAGCACTGGGAGGATGAATCACCTGCTTTGTGGAGAGGCTTTGTGTTTCCTCTGGTGAATCACTGCGGGGTCGTGTTTGAGCTCCACAGCTCAGCCCTTGGCCAAGGCTGAAAATGTTGTTTGGGTTTTTTTTTTAGCTGCATTCATTAGAATCTCTGTCCATGCAGATGGTCCTGTGCAAAGCTGATCTCTGACTGAAGGAAATGACTCTCCAATATCTCATTCCTAACACTGCTGTGAGGATCCCTTTGGCTGCCAGCACAAAATACAATTTTGAGGGAGATGCTGCCTATCTCCCATCTCCCATCCCAGCCTCTTGGAGGGTTTCCAAGAATAACAACGTTCCTTTCTGATTTTGTTTCTCAAATAAGATCACAGGATAAAAATAGACATCAGACAGGAGGAAAATGAGGGGAAAAAGGAAAGGTTAAAGCTGCCACTGAGCAGTGTTATCTCCTTGGGAAGCTGCAGAGGATTTATTCGTGCTGTGCTGCTGCCTCCCTTGCTCAAAAGAATTATATCACTCAGTCTTGTAAAAATATGGAAAATCAGGTGTATTAAATTAGTTGAAAATTGGTTATGGGGAAAAGAACACCTCTGGATGCTGCAGAGGATGTGCATCATCCATCCCCTTTGGAGCTCAGGTAGAAAGCAGAGGTGTTAGGAGAGATAATAAAATGCAATAATAAAACAGTACAAATGGAACAGCTATAAAAGTGCAATAACTTCCACAAATTTGTCAGAGACAGAGTTTGCTCAGTGGGAATGACTGTCTGCCCAAACACCCCCAGAGTCCTTCCTGTGTGGCATCCCCCAAACTGGAAAGCCTGTGGTGCCTTTCAGCAGCACTTGAGAGAGTCAATCCAAGTGGAAAACTCATTTCTGGGTATTAAACCCCTCTGTGTTCTGCTTAGTGACCAGAAGAAAATAATGCATGAAGTGCAAAGCTGTTAGAAATGGAATAATTAATATTGTTTAAAAAAAATACGCAGAGTTATTCAGAATGAGATTTCCAGGCACATCTAGAGACTTCAAATCACTGAAATTTCTGTTATTCTGTTATGGAACACCAGAAGAACATTCATTTCCCACAAGGATCTCATAATTTCTTGAAAACCAGGCTATTTCTCTGTGATTTCAGCAGCATAATTAAAAAAAAAATGGAGCCATACAGAAGTCTATTCAGATTCTCATGCATACTCTGGAATCTAATTAATAAAAAAAAAAGAAGAGGATTGTATCAATTTCAAGTTCATTAAGAGAGAGAAAAAGGACATTTACACTTGCTGGTGTGAGTGTGGCTCTGAAAATCTCTGTGTACATCCGAAAATCTTGGCCTGAGAAAATCCATGAGGTGGGTTTGGGTCAGGAGGAGGAAGGGCTAAAGGATGGATTTGGGTAGCAGGAGGAAACAAGCACTGAAGCCCACGGGTGTGAAGGGAAAGGCCCCGTTTCACCCTGCTGGACACGGGGGGAGGTCAGCAGGGACCTTGTGGTGTGAGGGGCAGTGACACTGGCACCGTGTCACACACACCCAGAGCTGGCACAGAGAGGCAGCACCACCACAAAAGCATCACTGCAACGGACCTTAGCCACAAAATCTGCAGGAGAACAAGAGAATTTAGGCCAGAAAGGGCCTTTTAGATCATATAATTTGACACACTGCTCAGGAAAGGGCACTGAGCTTTATCCCAAACCCTGGGAAATGAGAATGCTGCTGAGCCAGGCAAGGCAGGGGAGGCTGAGCAGCATCCTGCACCTGCATGTGGCCCTGTCACCCCCCTAAGGGACAGTGTGAGGCTTGTGGGCACCCAGGGGTGGGCCTGGGAAGTGGTTTTGGAGGTGATGACCCTGGGAGGGGCAGCTTGGGTGTCTCTGAGACACAGATCTGAGGGTCTGGGTTGGGACAGGCAGGGCTCTGGAGTGGTTCAGCTGTAATAATCAGAATTTTCCCCTGTGTGAGTATGAAATATTAATCATTGGCCTTGGAAAGAAGTGGAACTATGAACTAAAGATTGGTCAGTCTGATTTAGGGAAGAAGCTGTTGTTTGTGTTCCCTGTGCATAAGTGTTGAAAGCTTTTGATAAAAGAGAGATGAGAGATCTGAGGTCAGATTGAAAACAACCAAAGCTTTCCAGGGACCACATCATCTCTGGTTAGACTTCACTGAGACAGCAGAGTTCCCTCACATCTGAATTCACCTGGCAGCATAAGGTACCCAGATTAGAAATATCCCCCCCTCCAAAGCTGGCATTCAGCATTTGACAGCTCCTAAATCTCCCTGTGTCCTACAAACAGGGTCTGCTCAGCACAGCGTTCATGCACTGAACCCTACTGGGCAATAATATGAGAACCACTGAAAAATCAAAGTTTCACTAGCTTGAGATGCAGTCTGTACATCAAGGGAAGTGCAGGAACGTGGGGTGAAAGTCTATTTATAATTCTGGCAGGTTGAAAGGCTTTGTTAGTTCACCTTTCTCAAAATAAGAAAGCTCCATCACTCTTCTGCTCAGGCACGAAACTGTGAAGTCTTTTATTTTTTCCATCCCTATAGGGCAAATAAGGAAAGATCTTACAAAATTCCCACTGTAGAGTTCCTTAGGTGCCAGGGCCACCTTCTGTTACTGAGTCTGGGATGGATTTATCCCCACAGCAGCTGCTGAGGTGGCTCAGTGTTGCTGTTCCTCCTCTACCTGCCCATTAAAGGACAGAAATGAAGCATCAGAAGGTGAAAGAGCCTCTGTGTAACCTCGGGGTTAAACACAGCTGTGCCCTCCAGTCTGGGGACCTCTTTAAGTGTTTGTGCCCCTAAAGGCTCCCTGAGGCAGTTCCCAAGATTCTGCAAAGTTGATGCAAGTGACTCGAGCATGAGCACACACAGCAAAGCTGCAGCAAAGGATGGAGTGCTGTCAAAATCCCCCCAAAAAATGGATGTTAAAAGAAGGCAATAAAACCTGTCTCCTGAGGGGGACAGGAGCTTTCTCTCAACTGGTAAAAGCCTTAAGAATGGGGTTACAAAATGCCTTAAAGGATGGAAACCTGGAGGTTTTTATTCATGGTGACTGGAATGAGTTCAGCTTAAAGCTGCTGGGAGTTTTTGGTTATGAGTTGAGGCCTGGGGCAACTTCAAGCTGTAGCTGCTTTCTTGGTCTCCCATCAGCACAGCTGAAGACAAAAGTCACCAGAAAAGGCAAAGAAAAGCTGGAAGTTCCCTCCTGGGAGCATTTCAGCACTTGGCTGACCCACATCTCCAAACAGGGCTGTGGAGATCCCACCCTCACCAATTAATGATCCTGCTAATTGGGGTGTGCCAATGCACAGCTCTGGATCAGCACTGCCCTGCAGGGCTTTTTCACACTGGCTGGGCTTCTCACAGGCTCTGCTCATTCACAAGGGGCAAGATTCTCAAAAATGTGTAGAATGAAATTATTCTGGGCTGCCCAGGTCTGTTCTGAAGGTGGCACCTGTGTCAGTAGATGGTGCTTCCTTGGCAAGTGCTTCATCCCCCTGGCTTATCTGGCAGATCAGTTTGGTAATATTGTAATTACTAATACCAGAGCTGATTACAGTCCAGGCAAGTCCTTTGGTCTAGATATCTCTGAGATGGCTAAAGGTGGGGAAGATTCCTGAGGGCATTTGGGAGAAGGAGCTCATTTGGGAGCAGGTGGAGGGTGGGAGGCTGATCATTATGGCTCTTGTGAAATATCACCCCCAGCTTTTGCCATCACCCTTCTGAGGGTTGCAATCAGCAAATAAGCACAATGCACCCTGCCTGAGAATGAAGTTATGGGAGGCTCTCAGGGAACAGGGATGATCCAGGGGCTGGGAGCCAGCACAGCCAGGTACATCCAGGGAGGAGCAGTGACAGTGGGGTAAGGGAATTGGGGCACGCCTGTGTCACACAGTGATGATTGCCAGGGCATCACCACCGCCTGTTCATTTGCATAAGCCAAAAAATGTATAAATCACAGGGGAATGGAGAAGGAAAATCAAAATATTCAGCCTTGAGTAACAGTCTTTGACCCTACAGAGGCAAATGTCAGGTAAAATCTTTCAGGTAAGATCCTGCAGGTAAAATCCTGCATCTGCAGCATTTTCTCTGGAACAGTTACCCTGACATTATCCAAAGCCTTTTCAGAGCTGTTTTTCCTAGCCACAGGAAGGGCACATCCACTCTGGATCCTGTTTGGTTTGCCCTCAGTGGAATTAAGTTTGGCATTTTTCTTTGATTCCAGTCAGGGCACACAAAAGCTCTGTGCATTCCCATTGATATTCAGATCATTTCTAGTGCAGCTTCTCTTGAATTAATGAAACCCCAGGATCTTTACAATGTCACTCTCAGTTTATGCAGGCTGAGCAATTTAATTTTGGCCGTTCTTGAATTCTACCCCTCTCTTATTCCTTTCTTTGATGCCTTTGTGTAAAAATTTTGGGGCTTCTTGGGCACATCACACAGAACAGCTTTTGTGGGTGGAAAAGCAGGATTTTCCCCTGTCCAGAAGAGCTGGCCATGAGATGCCTGAAGGACACTCAAGAGAACTCATCAACACGAACCACTGTAACAAAAGCAGTTGTTTTTTCTGGAAATTCTGCTTTTCCAAACTTTTCCTGTAGATTTTCCACACCAGAGGCCTGTCAGCCTACATAGATCACAGAATGGTTTGGGATGGAAGGGATCTTAAAACTCACTCAGTCCCACCCCTGCCATGGGCAGGGACACCTCCCACTGTCCCAGGCTGCTCCAAGCCCCAATGTCCAGCCTGGCCTTGGACACTGCCAGGGATCCAGGGGCAGCCACAGCTGCTCTGGGCACCCTGTGCCAGGGCCTGCCCACCCTGCCAGGGAACAATTCCTGCCCAATATCCCACTCAGCCCTGCCCTCCTTTAGCTTAAGGCCATTCCCCTTTGTCTCATCACTACTTATCCTCATGGAAATCCCTTCCCAACCTTCTCACAAGGCCCTCAGGCACTGGAAGGTGCTCTAAGGTCTCCCCAGAGCCTTCTCTTCTCCAGAGGAAGGAATGCCCCAAGGGGAAGCTCAGCCATGCCTGCAGTGGTGCCACCAAGCAGCGTTTGGGGACAGAAGTGTTCCCAGAGCTGGCTGACAATTCCCAAGGAGCTGAAGCCCTGTGGGATCCAGGAGCTGTGGTTTGCTGAGTCAGCAGCAAACACCTCCCAGAGCAACTCCAGGTGATGCTGAACTCAGTGAGTAAACCCGGCCTGTGGTTTCATGCAAAGCATTTTTCCCTCTTTTAGTCTGCGTGGGTTCATGCCCCCTAAATTTCAGTCTCAGTTTCAGGTGTGAATGAATTCAACATCTTCAGGTCCTATTCAGCTAAGAGAAACTCCCCACTTTGGACTGGTTTCAGTACAAATCTAAGCAAAACCACAGAATTGCTCATGGTTTCCAAACAAAAACCATGCAGCTCACCTTGTTTTTGGGCTTTTATTATGAAAATTTCATGGAGTCTGAAAGAGCAGACACAAAGCTTTGAATTAAGGCCTGTCCACTTCTGTGCATATGCTGGGAATATAATGGTTGGTGATAGAAACCTTTGCTGCTAGAAGACATTTCTGCACTCTCCAGTTGGTTTTAAGTGAAAATTGATTGATTTATTTGCCCTCCTTGGGTCCTGAGCTTTGGGCTTGGTTTTGGCCCTTGCCTTGGTCTTCTCAGAATGGTTTTGATTCATACCTGGAAGACAAAATTCATGGATTCTCTGTCATGGTGGGAAATCAGTGCAGGCATGGCATAGCCAAGCCTACATCATCTGTATGTCAGGGTTTAAAGAGATTTAGAAAATGCTGAGACTCTGGTGTTCTCTCTTATTGATAAATAGGGGATTCTTCCAGGGGAGATTAAAACTTGGATCATTTCTAAGTCAGGGAAATGATCAAGCACTTGATAACTCAGAGTTTCACACTCATGTGAGTGTGGTGCACATTAAACACAACTTCGGCCTTGAATTTGTGACAATCAAATAGCAGAGAAATGAAAACATGAGTGAGATGGAGGGTGGGCAATACTGGAGAAAAATTGTAAAACATTTATCTTGAAATATAACTCATTTTTAGTGATACACAAGCAAATGTGTGTATTTTTCCTGAATACACTCCCAAAGGCTGTGTCTCACCTACTGAGCCAATTCTGTCATCCAGGATACATCAGTACTCATCCATTTTGCTGAATTCCTTAGAAATTACCCTGCTGAGCACAACTGAACCAAGAAACTCAACTAGACTGGATGATTTCATTTTAGAAGACAGCCAGGTTTCAGCTCAAAGATTTCCAGTCAGGATGGACTTGCCACTTCTTCCAAGGAGTCACAGCAAGGTCTAACTAACTCCAGTCTGATGGATTTGCTTCTCTTTTCTGTTGAATTGATAGAGCCAGAGAGAAAGGAGGAAAACCTTGTGCATTATTTTCCTTCAGCTGTCATTAGCTCTCATTTCCACTGGTCAAAACTTTGTTTTAAGCTAAATTCACAGGATCCCAGGTTCAGATTTCTTTCTTTCCCCAGCTGGAATAAATAAATAAATTTAAAACCCAAATTACTCAAATTTCTCTCGTTAAAGGTAATTTCTGGACTCCAAATCATTTGTTCACTCCTGCTCCTGTTGAGCAGGGAAAATTTGTACCCAATTTCCCCTGCTCAGCAGAGAGAGTGACTGCTCAAAACACACAGGGTGGGAAAATGCAGCTTCAAACAGTGTTTTGAATGAACAAAATAAAAACACAGCAAACAATTGAAAGTTTGAGGCACCTACTCAAATGCAAAAAATATCCCCTTTCTCTGTGGCCGCTGCTAAATGTAATGAGGCAGTTTCAGGATGTGTCTTGATAGGCAGCTTTTGGTTGGTTTGGTTGGGTTTGAACTATTTTCTAGAGGAGCTTGGCTCGTGGGTAAAACCCAGACTGGGAGGAAATCTGGTTTCACATCTGGAAATGTGTCACCAGGGCTGTGTCACCACCGTGTCCCGTCCCGGTGGCTCTGGGAGAAAGGAGCCTGGGAGATGTCAGCACCCCTCGGAAGTGGAGCATCATTTGGGAGGAGATGTTCAGGGCTTTTCCTCGAGTCTCTTGGGCCAGAAGCCCAAGGGAAAGGAGTGGGAGAGGAGCAGTGACCACTCTGCAAGGAAAGCCACCAAGATGTGCTCTGCACTTTCCTGCTGCTCCATGAACACCTGGGGAAGGGAGATGTTCTAAGCCAGCTCTGAGCTGATAATTATTATCTGATAATAATAAAATTGATGTGTCTAAATCCAGCTATTTTCACCCCACAGCTCAAATCCTGTTAGAAGCAAAATCTTCTTGATTTTTACCATTTTACAGTCAGAAAATCTCAGGCAGAGGGTGAAGGAGTAAAAAAATGGAGCAGACAATCCCCAAAAGCTTTGCCAGGTGAATTGGCCAAGTGAGGTCCATGGAGCTGCAGTGGGGTTCTTCCCTGAATTCCAGCAGGATCATTGGCCAGAGAAAAGCTCCACTGTGACAGGCAGGGTCTTGTCCCTGTTGTCCCAGCTGAGCATGAGCTGGGCATGTCAAGGAATGAGGGAGGGATGTGGTGAGGATGGTGAGGAGGTGTTGGTGTAGGTTGTGAGAGAACATGAAGCAGCTTCGACATGAGCAGAGGAAACTTCACATTTGGAATTTCAAAAAGTCGACTCGACATTTCTGCTGTAGCAGATAAACATCTCAGTCTCTTTTATGGCTGGGAATCATCTTTTTCTGTTTATAAATAGGAAAAAACACAACAAGTTAGCCCATGTTATTTCCTCTGGGGCTTTTTGGGAGTGGATACCTGTGGGTGGTAAACAGCCCACAGAGAAGTTGTAGTTATTAATGATCAATAGGAAGTAGAGCAGGGCAGGGGCTGAGGCTGACATGAGCCAAGTTTGGGCTCACCACAAACCAAATATAGGTGAGGGAGGGATGGCACAGCCACACTGCTGCTCTGGGGCTGTGATTATTGCTGCTTTGTGATATTATTGATATCCCTACCAGCACTTTTCTTGCCAAAAGTCACCTTAGGCAGACACATGAAGACCTGAAAGCCTAAAAACTAGAAAGGAGGCATAAAGGCATTGACAAGCAGCTGGACAGGGTGAGCAGAGCTCACGAGGAAGTGTTTTAGCCTTGGCAAAGCCTTGCTGGTGGCGTGGTGACAGCCAGCAGTGGAAACCTGAGGTCTGGGGTGGTGCACAAACACATGCTGAGGTAATCTGGGGAGTGCAGCCTGGTCAGGTGGTGCAGAGGCTGAGGAGGACAAGCACAGCACATTTATCAGGGTTTGGAGGCTCAGTGTCCCCATCTGGAGTGCAGGGACTGCCCTCGTTCTCCTGGAACATCCCTGGGGTGGGCAGCAAAGCCTCCAGTGCTGACCCTGCAGGGCACGGATCTGCCTTTGGGGAGAGGGAAAGAGAAAACATTTGGAGATGGGGCTCTGAGGCACCCAAGGCATTTCTGCCTGCCCAGGTGGCCGTGGGGGGCAGTGCCAGCAAGTGCCAGCTGGTGAATCTGTGCCAGCTGTGTCAGCAAACCCTGACACCCTGTGTGTGCCATGGCATATTTGGGATGTTTGGGGTACATCTGGCCAGTGTGGCTTTAGAGTGACCTGCAGGACAACCTCAACCATCGGGTCTGATACCAGCTGGAGCTTCTCAGGGTGCCCCTGGATCCCTGGCAGTGTCCCAGGCCAGGCTGGACAGGGCTGGGAGCAGCCTGGGACAGTGGGAGGTGTCCCTGCCATGGCAGGGGTGACACTGGATGGGCTGTAAGGTCCTTTCAACCCATTTTGGGATTCTAGGAAATATTGCAGTGGATTCCCCTCCTCTCAGAAATGCCATCTCACTAAAAGCAAAACCGGATTTTAGAAAGATGATAATTCTGATAAAACTGTCGAGAAAGTTAAAAAAAGAAAAGAAATCTTTTTATTTCAATAAGCTCAAAAGACACAAGTTCAGCATTTGGGGAATGGAATGATTTCATTATTCTATAAAAATGACGTTTTATTTTGGAACTCTCCATTTGTTATTAATTTATTTATTCAATGTATTTATTCAGCTCGAAACTCCGTGGAAAATTAAGCCTTTTGATCTATGTGTGCTACACTTTAGTGGTGGAGAAAGGGACTTTTTCTTTGTGATACATTTCTAGGATATTTTCTGTAAACAGAATTTATTCTTAAGCTCATTACAAACCAAACATAACAGCTAATTAATTCTTGATGAAATATTTGCATCACTGGTGGTTTTTCAGCGATAGCAAACTCTGTCAGCACTTCTATTCAGCCATTCAGGAAGCCTTCCCTTACTGCCAATCTAATGGATTTCATAACACTTTGGAAAAGGGTTGGTTTTGTTTTGTCTCTTGAAGAAAGAAAGAATTCTTCAGTGCAGCGAGGACTGGACGGTGATGCACAAGAGGGGACAGGGACTTGCAGGCAGGAAAATAAGTGATTATGGGAAGAGGTGGGGAAGGAAGGAGCTGTAGGGATAAGGGAGGATTAGAGGGCTTAAAGATTAAACTTGTGGGTCCAAGGGAATGGGAAGGATGTTGTCCTGAAGCTTTCATGGGACCTGGGAACAAGGAAAGGTGCCCATCCTTGCAGGGCACTGTCACAGGGGATGGAGCCAGACAGCTCCAGCAGAGCAGCAAACAAACACTGCTGACTATACTGAAGTTCTTTGGGAAATTCTTTCAGGCATCATTTTTCTAATCAAAGCCAACAGCTGGGTCAGGGGATCTCCACTCAAAGAGGAATTTTCTATAGGCAGCCCTTGAGACTTCTTTGTCTCTGTTTTTCTGAAGTCAGAGTCTAAATATTTAGCCTGGCCTCCAGCTGAGTGTGCAGCACAAAAGGAAGGAGAGCTGCCAGGTGGAAACCAAAATGACAGAGCACATTGTGGACTGTGAGTCACAGCAAATCCCAGTCAGAAGCAGAGGCTGGTGAGCAGTTCACTGGGTGCAGCCACTGAATGGCAATTCATCTGCTGGATTAATTGAGAGGTCAAGGAGGAGGTGCCCCAGGAGCTCAGGTTAGCACAGGATGCAGTCCTAGACGGCTGCACAGCCCACAGCTCCAGCTTTCAACACTCCTACGGCGGAATGGGCTGCGATAGCCATCTCTGTCAGCAAAGAACTGCCTGCCATGAAATGCTGGGGCTCTAAAACTGGGAGAAAATCGTTCAGTGACTCATCAATTCACTCGAAAAGGAGCTTTCAGGTTGACCAAGCCTGTTCGTGAATTTGAGTTGGGTTTTGCTGAATGGTTGAGGTGAAACCACAAGTTTTGGAAGTGCTGAAATATCAGAATTAGATAAGATAAAGCAGTGGTTTAGATCCAAGATTGCTTGCTTGGTTTGGCTCTTGCCAAAACCTGAGGCAAATGATGGAGGTTTTTTTCCTCATCCATTAACAGGCTGACTAATTTACCAATGGATGCCATAATAACAGATGTAATCTCCTCTCTGAGTAATTCAGAACACAGATTTGAGCAATCTTCCCCCGTCTTCAAGAAATCTTGACTGTGACAGCATGCACAAATTAGAATACCATAATCTGAATGAAAGCACAGGAAAATACCTGATAATAATTCCATTAAAACTGCAAGCTAAAATTCCCTCCCTGAGACTCCCAGAATGAGTATTAGAGGAGTCTGTGAATTCAGGCTCTGATGACCTAGACCCAAGAGAATATCAACAACCCATTCAATATTAGTTGAGTAATGATGAAACTCTATCTTGGCTTAAAGTTCTCTATTTTTATGCCAGGAGCAGCAATAGACACAGAAAGGCATGTTCCATACATATTTAAAATAATAAATACATAAATAAATAAATGGAACTGTTCTGGAGCCCAGCAGGGGAAGATTGTCCAGAGCCACCTGATCAATGGAATCACAGAATGGTTTGGAAGGGACCTTAAAGGATCCTCTGATTCCACCCTGCCATGGGCAGGGACACCTTCCACTAGAGCAGGGTGATCAGAGCTCCATCTAGCCTGGCCCTGGACACTTCCAGGGGCTCCACCTGCTGTCTTTGGTCCCTGCAATGAGCCAGAGCACTGTGCTGGGCCAGCCCAAAATCCCCTCCAGCCCCGTGCACCATCAGCAATAACTGAGTACAAGATGCTTTGGGAGAGAGGAAAAGCAACAGCCAAAATACGGCAGGCATTCGCCAGAGTGAGTTCCTCTTTGAGTTTAGTTACACCCTGTGACAGTGATAGTCATGATTTAATTCTGCAATATAGAAAACAAACATTCTTTTCATTTATTTTAAACGCTGAAGGGTTTGTTTTCCTGGCACGCTCCTTAGGTTTGTTGGATTAGGGCTTGGATTCATCTCTGGCTCGCTGCCTCCACTCAGTCAAGATTTAATAAGGATCTTTGAAATCTCTTTATTTTGAAATCAAGAGAGAAATGGAACTTTTCCACAGGGGATTGTGCAGTTTATTTTATGCCCTGGCTCAGAAGAGCATGGCTCATGTCCTATCCCTCTCCAGAAACTCCACTGCCATTGGCTTTAGCTGAGAGAGCTCCATCCCTGGGACACTTCAGTGTCTGGGCAAACACAGCCTGGCTGGACAAAGCAACACTGCCTGAAGTCTCAGAGAGTGGGAAAGAAGGAGGAAAATCAAAAGCAAGGTGTAGTCTTGGTTTAAATCCCTCTGGGCAGCCAGATCCAGAAGGCTGTGACCCCCGGGGGGACAATGACAGAAAGTGCCTGAGTTTCACCTCGGAGCAAAAGCCATTAAAAGTGAGCACTTTTGGGGGTGAAAGGGGAAGGTATCTCTGCTGGTTTCTAGGATGAAGCAGCACAGGCAGCTGCAGGACCCTGCCCTGTGGGGAACCAGGCCTGCACCCCATTCCCTGTGGGAAGAGCCAGCAGGGGTGCAGCCCTTCCTGAGCAGCTTGACTTGGCCTTGAGAGGTTTATCTGAGAGCAGAAAACTCCAAAATCATGAAGAAAAACTGAAATGAAATACTATTTGCTCATTAAAAGAGCTGAGGCAGCTCTTTAGGTTTGTTTTCATTTCAGTGGGTGCCAGGTCATTTTTAATGTTGATGTCTGCTAGTTCTCCCATCCCTACAGATGCAGGCACAGTGAGAAAACACCTCAGGCTCTCTGACAGATTTCTGGTGTGGTTTTGTAAGGTTTCCTGAGAATCAGGGGACATTTCTTGTTTTGCAGCTTTACAAAAAGCCACAAGTGCCTGAGTGCTGTGGTGCTCTAACAAACAGGTCAGTGTGGGGAGAGGTTACCCAGGGGTACAAATTGTGGCTCTGCCCTGGTCAGCTCATCTGCTGGCCCCTGGCACAAATCCACGCTGAGGTTCCTGGTGGCCCCTCAGGGACTGGGATGTGCCAAGGATGTTCTGGAGCTACAAGGAGAATGTGGCTTGTCTTTACCAGCACCTGTGGCAAATTCATCTCAGAGCCTTCCCCAGAGCACCCTGTGTGCCCAATGATGCAGAAAGAACAAGAGGAGGGAGCTGGTTGTGTCAGATGTTCCCCTGGGGCTGGCGAGTTTAGTTCAGGAAGAGAAAAAAACAAGCTTTAAGGTACTTTCTGTTGTTTTTTTAAATTTTTTTTTCTCTTTCACTGAGGCCATTGGGTGGAAATTATTACAGCAGGAGGCAGGCAGGCTCTGTCTGTGTGCTGGGCTCTGGCCATGCCTCGGGCAGTGAGGATGTGAAGGAATGGGGATGGCAGTGCAGGGAGGAAGGGGATGATGCTTGGGGCTCTGGCAGTGATTTTCTCTGTGTGTTGAACTGGCTGGTTTGTGTCTCTGTGCTCAGCTTTTCAGGTGAAATGGAAATCCCCAGGATTTGGTGTGTTTGAGGGTTCCAATAGGAAGTGTTTTCCAGCAGATTTCTCAGTGAGAAGAAGAATTTAATGAAAGAAGAGGAAAGATTAGGAGTATTTATTTTACCTTCCTCGCCTTGCCCACATGGACACCTCTGTCTGGCTGTGCTGTTTCATAGTAATAAAAGCAAAGCTTTAAGGAAAGGCTTTTTCCATAAAGAACACCTTCTTCCCGAGGTGGGAGAGAGAAGGGAGAATGCAAAATGCCAGAAAGATGCAGAGCCAATGACACAGGGGATTAATGATCCAACCCATCTGTCTTGCCCCAACCACAGCACCGCACAATGGACTTTCACTTTCTCTCAAACATCCTCATCCTGGGGGCCAGGCTGCTTCCAGCTGATGCTTCTGCACTCAGAAAGGGACTGGGCTCTCAGCAGGGAAGGCACTTCTGTAGAATTTCTGGTATTTCTCTGTCCTGAATGATGGTAAAGCAGCTTTGAAACACTGCAGTGTCTCTTACACTGCAACATGAGAAACAACTCTTGAAAGGATGATGTGAAAAACAATGCTGTGACTCTTGCAAGGACTAAGGGTGTAGCCTTCAAGTTATTAAAATATAAATAATGCCAGTCCAGTTTATCACTGTCCACTCCCTAGATGCAGGGTGAGCATTGAAATGAGAGCTGCCAGATGAGAAAACTGGCCAAAAATGATCTGATTTTGACAACAGCTCTGTGTATCCTGCTGGTTGAAGTCCAATAAACCTCATAATAATGTGCTGACTTTCTTCAGCCCACTGGAAGTCAAAGGGGAGGTCCTGTAGCTAAGACTGGCTGAAGAAAGAGCCTTTGAAATATCTCACCTTGGCCAAGTGGAAATGAAGGCTCCCAAAATGCCAGGTGTGGTCACAGAGGCTGAATGAGAGCTCTTTGGCTTCCCCCACAGGTCTGTAGGCTTAGAGCTGTGTGCAGTTTGAAATCATAAAAAAGGAAAGCATAATAAATAAAAAAACAATAGAATCCTAAAATCCCAGAATGGTTTGGGTTGGAAGGGACTTTAAAATTCATCCAGGTCCACCCTGCCCTAGGCAGGGACACCTCCCACTGTCCCAGGCTGCTCCAAGCCCCAATGTCCAGCCTGGGACACTTCCAGGGATCCAGGGGCAGCCACAGCTGCTCTGGGCACCCTGTGCCAGGGCCTACCCACCCTGCCAGGGAGGAATTCCCTCCAAATGCTTAACTTAAATTTCCCCTCTTTCAGTTTGAACCCATTCTCTCCTGTGCCATCACTGCAGGTCCTGGTGGAGGGTTTCTCTCTGGCTTCCAGGTGCTGTGAGGTGTCCACACAACCTTCTCTTCTCCAGGATGAACATTCTCAGCTCTCCCAGCCTGTCCCCACAGAGGAGGTGCTCCAAGTCCTCTCACCAATTCCATTTCCTCCTCTGGACCTGCTCCAAGCCCACAAGGGAGCTTGAAGAGTTTGGTGCAAGATTGCACCGTGGCTGCCTGTGGCTCAAAGGATGTTTGCAGCAACAAACATCCAGTTAAACAAGCAATTAGAGGGCATGAATTTTTCCTTGTGGTGAGGGCCCACTGGGCAGCTCCCCCACAAACACAGCCCTTGGGACCATGGTGCCAGCTCACAGCCCTGCTGAGGTGCAAAACTTTGGTTAGAAAGAAATGGGCCGGTAGATTTTTTGTCCTACCTAAAGAGTGTTTGTTTTCTATGTTTTAATTTTTTCCAGGAAGAGATAACTGAATCTCAGAACTGATGCACTCCCAACTCTTAAATGCTAGCACTGCTTAGTAGCTGCTTGCTCAGTGGAGAATATTCTTCCTTATATAGGTCTTTCAGAAAGTAGGTCAGGGGATTAACGTGAGTGCCGGGTGCTAAAAATCCTCTTTGACAGCCTGCCTTTCTTTATTATTTTCTCACTCTGCCCATTGCAGATGCCAACAGCTGCCAGCTCCTTTGCTGTTTTCTCCTGGGGTCAGCAGGGATGGCCACAAAAGCTTTCTCTACTCAGATCTCACAAACAACCTTGGCCCATTGGTTTTTCTGGCGTGTTTGACCCCTGACATCACTGGGCTTTGAAGAAGGAGAGGCTGTTTTTCAAAGAAACATGGCAATGCCACACCATCCCAGGCATTGGGGTGATTTGTCAGTGGAAAAACTCCTGGGCAGAGATGGCCTCGGCCATGAAGGATGGAGCACTCAGATGCTTTTTGGGAGCTGCTGTTCTGAGAAAAGGGGCAGCTGGGCCCAGTGCCAGGCAGGGTGTGAGGAGCTCCCACTGCAGCCCTGCTGAGCACCTTCATCTTCTCCATGGTGAGTGCTTCTAGGAAGTTCTGCAGGGCAAATAGCAACAACCACCAGCAAAGCCTTCTGTGAAATGTTTGCACACACGAAGTCCTCGGTTCAGCAGCTGCTCTTGGTGCTGCTCACATTTGTGCTGATGGGGCATTTCTTGGGCTGTTTACAGGAGATACAGAACAGCTCTCTGTGACATCCTTACAGTCACACCATGGTGAGGGTGAGCAGGGACATTAAGGATCATTTCATCCCACTCCCTGCCATGGGCAGGGACACCTTCCACTACCCCAGGGTAATCCAAGCCCTGTCCAACACTGCCAGGGATCCAGGGGCAGCCACAGCTTCCCTGGGTACCCTGTGCCAGGGTCTCCCCACCCTCATGAGGAAAGATTTCTTTCTAATATCTGACTTAAATTTCCCCTCCACCAGCTTAAAGCCATTCCCTTTTGTATTCTTTCATATGTCTATGTCTATGCCTATGTTTATGTGTATATATGTGTATATATAAACAATGTATATATATATCTGTATATGTGTATATATGTACACACACACACACACAAATGTAGACCCACATATGTCCATGTAGTCACATCACCAATTAAAGATCTAATCCTCGTCTTTAGAAACTCGTTTGTTTGAAATAGAAATGATTTGTGAGATGAAACAAATAATTTTTGTCATAAATTCACTTCATGGACACTCTTAAGCTGAGTCTGTGTCTGTGTGCACGTTCACACCTACATCAGGAGATGTCTGAGGGGCCCTCAGCCCTGAGTATCTCTCTGTGTCCCTGTCTGTCCCTATCTGTCCCTATCTGTCCCTATCTGCTCCTGTCTGTCCCNGTCCCTGTGTGTCCCTGTGTGCAGGGAGGGGCAGAGCAGGGCCCAGGCTCTGCTCCAGGGCCCAGCAGTGGCACCAGAGCCATGGACAGGGATTGATCCCAGGAATTCCCCCTGCACAGGAGGCAGAACTTTGAGTGTGCAGTGCCCAGCCCTGAACAGAGCCCAGAGAGGCTGTGGAGTTTCCCTGCCTGGAATATTCCAGAACAATCAGCCTGTGCCCTGAGCTCTGGGATGGCCCTGCTGGAGCAGGGAGGTGGCACCAGTGACCCCACTGTGGGCCCTTCCAGCCTCACCCACCTTGGGGTTCTGTGGGTCTGTGGTTCTATGAACAAACACAAAGTAAGATTCTCAGTGAGGGTTTTCAGGTCTCTGCATGGCCACTTCCCAGGGTGATCTTGCCTGCAGAAATGCCAAGTGCAGAACAGCCCCCAGAAATCTGCTGCACCTGCAGCCCCTGGGCAGTCTGACCACCTGGGAGGGAGCAAAGCCCTGGCAGAGGTCCTGGCTTTGCAGCTGGTCATGCAGCCTTGCAAAGGAAAACAAAGCAGCTGAAGTTTCTTTGGCCAGTGACAGATGCAAAGCTCAGAGCTTTTTTGCTACAGAGACATTCAGGTGTCTCCATGCGCTGTCACTTTGCAGTTGGAATAAAAGCCCCTTGCTGCTCCAGATCCACGGCCTGGCCAGGTGTACACACAGCTCCCCTCTCATTTCAGCCCCTGCTGCTCAGACAGCTCACTGTGCCCACAATTTGCTTTCCTGCTCTGGTCCAACTCCAGGCAGCCCAGCCCTGGCAGCTGCTTTTTCTTTTGGTGCCTTTGGGATGGAGTTCAGGGAAAATCCTCATTTTTGCTGCAGATAAAAATTGCTCTTTCCCTGTTCCAGAGGTGCTGTGTGTCCCCAGTTTTGCTGCACTGGAGCATTCCCTGGGTACCCACAGAGGTCCCCTGATCAGGTGGTGATTATTCAGTGTTCAGCTCAGAGGAAGGAAATAGATTTTTCCAGCAGCCTGGATGTCACACAGCCTCCCAAATAAACACTGTTGAGGTGGGAAATTTGTTGAGAAGTGCCAAGCTGTTGCAAGGAAATAAGCTCTGAGGGCACAGGTTGATGAAAATTTTCTGTGGGAGATGCAGAACTTCCCAGATAGGAGCACTAAAGCCGGGAGTACACCATTACTGTTCCTTTATTTTAATTTTGTTCACCACCTGCTCGAGCCTGGGGCACATGACACAAGCTCTGATCTGGGCTGAATCCCTCCCAGGGCACAGACACTCTTTGGCTCTCCCTTTCTTTTCCTCTCACGTCCTTTGAAGCACAGACATCAGTGATTCTACAGGAATCAGAGAACTCCTACTCATAATCACACCTTAACAAGAAGGAAGGTTGTGCTTTATTCGCTCACTAGAAGGGAGTGGAAGAGGGGATCCACCACAATATTTGGGAGTGCTGCTGATCCCTGAGTGCCTCAGTGTGGGGCTGAGAGCCACAGCAGCCCCTGGCAGTGCTGCCAGCTCTGAGATCAGCACCTGTTGCCACCTGAAACCTCGGTGGTTTCCTCTTGCTTTCTAAGCTGCAGGAAACGCTGACATTTCTGCTGAGCTGGTAGCGCCATGGGGGCTGAGTCCCAGTGATGCTCCCAGCCTGGAAATTATGATATTTTTATAATTCTTGTATATATTCATATTTAGGTTTGTGTTTATATGTGGATGTTTGTGGACAAACACAGACGTGGGTTGGGAGAGGCNGGGAGCAAACTTGGGGTAAATGACTTCATTACCTGAAGCTGTAATTGGCAGATTAACCCCCAATATGCAAATGGACCAAACATAAAAGTGTGAAAACCCCGTGACCCAGAGTCCATTTTGGGTGTAGCCCCTGGGGAGCTTTGTCTTCCCTAAATGTACCTGAAGGCCCTTCAATAAACAGAACTGGTTTTTACTCCCTTAATTTTGTCTGGCCTCTGTTTTAAAGTAAGCCCAAATAGGCATCATCACATCCAAGAGCTGCTTTTCCCTCCAAGGCCGAATGAGATGAGAAGGGTTTGGCACTGGGGAGATGGTTTGGGCTCAGAATTGCCCAGAGACATTGAAATTTTGGTGGTTGATAGGCTTTCCCCCATTTCAGTGAGAAGAGTTTAGAGCAGTGGCTGGAGCTGTGAGTGCTTGGAAAGCCTTGTGGAAAGCCAAGAGCAGAACCCATGAATCCAGGAATAGCCAGGCTTGGGATATAATCACACAAAGGGCTTCAGAGGAGACTCCTCAGGGCTGGTGTGAGACTGCCACAACACAGAACTGCCACCTCTGTGTGCTTTTTATCATGAAAATTGCAATTAATTTGACTGCTGTGCCAGTGCTATGGTGTGCATGTGTGGGTAATTTCCAGGTAGTCTGGTTGCCATAAAGCACAGGATGCACACAGATTACATTGAAAACAAATAAAAATTATAATCTCAGGGTTCCAATCTAATTTTTGCTGTCTATTTTCTAGGGAAAAGTCAAATGGTTCAGGATATAAGGCAACTCAGAATATGATTTTATTTTACTTATGTTTCCAATTTCTCTCAGCCATTTACACTTCTTTGGTTGGTCGTAACAGAGTAGAAACATTCAAAATTGTCCTTTAAAACCTTTTTCTAGGAAAGACCTGGTGGTTTTGTTTTACTGAGTGCCTTCTTTGCAAGCAGCATTCTATTTGCACGAAAGCCTAGAATATCTTGTTAATGAAAAAGTCCCAGCTCTTCCTAAAGCTGTGACTTTTGCAATTGGTGTGATGACAAGGTGGAAATTATCTCTCAGACTAAATCTGAATGCTTGTGCTCTCTAGTGACACAGCCAGGCATTTTTTCTTTCACTTGGACAAAACCCAGCCTTCTTCACATTATTTTTCCTCTCACTTTCACAGAATCACAGAAATAGAAGGACAAGGCACGAAGTAAAGTAAAAGTAAAGAGGCAGAGGAAGGGTGGGGAGGAAATGAGAACTTTGAGTCCTGAAAGTAGTTTCAGTTTAAGCAGGGGACCAATTTTCAGGTTAGATGTTGCTTTTAACCCTCTCTTCTGCTCTAAACCTGGGGGATGCCTCTGGCAGAGGGAGCCACAAAAGCGGGAGTGAAAGGGATTATCTGCACTGAAACCACTGTGTGTTGGTTTTCCCCCCGCCCCAACCTCTCTATCTGTGTTGGTCTCTTTCTCTCTTTCCTCTTTGCAGCGCAGAATTTACAGTAAAAACACAGGAAGCTGAATGATTTCCTCTGAGGAAAGTACCTGACGGAGAGGTGAAGGAGCAGAGTCATCACCAGCCCCTTTGAGCCATCCCTGCCCATGCAGCAGCGATGGTTTCAGGCAGGTTCTGCCTTGGAACCTTTGAGGTGGTTTTGGCCAGGTCAGGCTGGAACAGGAGGATTGGCTTTTTCCCTGTGGCAATCCCAGAAAAGGGAGTGCTGAGTTTGTGAGCTGTTGGTGATTTGTGAATTACAGCAGATATATTTTTATTTATTTATTAGTGACGCTGCACCCTGTGCACCAAAACCCTCCTAGCCACAGTCACTCTGCCCACAGGGGCTGTGGAGGCTCCTCTGCATCCAGGGAGTGTGAGCATGGCCCTGAGGAGGGACAAAGAGGACTCTTAGGAAGGGACAGGCACATTTTTAGCTGTCATTCCAAGCTTGTCCCTTCCCCACAGGCTGCCAAGAAGCTGAGCTGAGAAAACCAAACAGCAGCACTAAAGGATGAGACCTGGGCCCCTCCATTGCAAGACCCCTTGGAAAAGCTCAGCCCAGACTCTGGAAATTTCAGAGGTCTTGAAAGGGGACTTTTGCCCTAAAAAAAACAAACCCTTCTCCTCGGTGTCAGCTGAAAGGGCACAAGTGAGTAACCCTGCAGATACCATCTCAGGGAGACCACGAGCTCCCCACACTTCACGAGTGACTAAAGCTGAAGAGGATTTTTCAGCTGAGTGGGCCTAAATGTAGGAGTGGAAGGGATACAGAGATGGTCTAGCTGGGTACAGCACCAGCCTCTTTATTTGCAATAACTTCCCCTGTCCAATAACTCCTACCCCCTCCGGGAAGCCTCCCTTTAGCTTGCAGAGCTGTGGCAATGTCTGTGTGTGGTTCCATTTCCCTGCTCCGGCCTCCACTCGGGATCTCATTTCCACTGCAAAATGCAACAGGCCTGATTCATTTTGCAGCACGAGCGTGATTGATGCAAGCCCAGATGGAGACTCATTCTCAGCCCTGTGGAAATTCCTCGCCCAGGCTGCAAGTCAAGCAAAAACCTCACTGTACAATCACCAGGTTTTGTTTCTACTCCTGAACCTTTTGGGATGGAGCCAGGAACAGCCTGTGAGCAGGCGAGGGTGACCCAGAAAGCCAGAGCAGTTCTTACATCATCTTTTATTCTGGTTTTATCTTTTGCTTTTTTTTTTCTTTTTCTTTTTATGATTTTTTTTTTCTGAGAATGCTGCCCTTTCCCTCTCACCTACACCAACTCCTTCACCTTCAGATGGAAGGCCTAATTAAGATGTGTGTTTTTCCAGGGCCCTCCAAGGATAAAGATCATCCCTGCAGTTCTGGCTGAGCTTTGCTCACAGTCTCCTGCTGACAAACCACACCTTGTTTATCAGGACCAACATATGTTGTACACACACAGAGCTGCTCGAGCTCTGTGGATTGAGATTTCTGTACCTGCTGAGGATATCACCAAGGAAAAGGTGGAGGAACAAAGGCTGGAGCAGAAATGTCTCAAAGAAAATGCTAAGGCAGTGCTGAGCAGGGGCTCCAAAGCTGCTGGGGGGCGGGGGGGGAAGGGTTCATGTCTCCTTCTTTTCATTTTACATTATTTTTTACCGATTCTCATTAAATAAATGCTATCATTTTGTCAATTCCCTGTGTTTGTAACATTCTGTGAAGAATTCCACTCTTGAGCTCCTGATGGAGTGCAGAGAACAAGCCAAGCACCATCTCAGCAGTCCCAGCTCTATTCCAGGGCCCTGGGTCACCTTGTCCTCATCCCTACAAATCAGAAATAAGAAGTGGCAAGGTATCTGTGGGATAGTTTCCATCTCCTTGCCATTTTCTGGGATCAATCTGCTGCTTGTTGATAACACCTAAACATTCCTATTCTGCTTTCCTTTCTAATCAAGTTCAGGTAGAGAATGTTCAGTGGGTCAAGAACAAAGAGTGCTGAGAAGAAGAAGAAGGAAAATGAAGAGAAAAAAACAAACCAAAATAAGGTACTGCCCCTTCTGAGTTTAACAGCCCCCAGGATTAACATGGCAGCTGCAAGAAGGTTTTTCAAAGCTGCAGTTTTGGATTCAGGTAGTGAAGCCTGAGACGAAATGAGTAGCAGGAGCAGCCACTGGATCACTGTGTACTCAGCTTCTTGTTTTTCATGCTCTCTGACCTCAGTTATGCTCAACTGCTGCTAAAGCAAACCAAGCCAAACTTGTAATTTTGATTGAAGGGACATCCCTGGGCAGGAAAGATGGGAAATTTGTGTTCCCTGTCACAAATCACGGGGCTGCTCGTTCACTACTGCAGGCTCAGTTGAGAGTCCCTGGCTTTCTGGTGAATTTAGCTCAGCCACGGGTGAGTTCAGTTCCCTTGGAATTGCATCAGGAGAGGAGGTGAAGGAGCTGCACCCAGGGGTAATGCAGCAGATGTGGGTGCTCCAGCTGAGCTGACACCAAGGTGGCAGAGGGAAGAATTCAAGGTGTCAATCATCTACATCACCCTGGAGAGCTCTGATCACTGCACACTCACACCTGGAGTCAGAAACAACCACATCCCGTAGCAGCCCAAGTCTCACAGAAAGCCTGAGGATTTAATAACTTGAAAGCTGCCATCAGCTTCACCCTCACTCCCTGAAATTATACAGCCAGCTGACTTTTGCCCACCTGGCTTAGAACTTTCACCTCATCCAAACTTAAGGAAGAAATCCAAGGCAGATGTCTTACTCAGACTGTCATTAAGGTTAGGACAGTGACACTGGAAAAGGAATTTTCCATCCACTTGTCTCAAAAATGCCTCATGGATACAGTCCTAACCCCATAAACCCCTCTCATGCCCCTAGATATCCCCTGCAGTGCCTTTAGGACCTTAAATCTGTCTGAGGAGATATTTTTTGAAGCCCTTCCTCTCCTGCCCCCTTGAGGCTCCCAAACTGCTTCATCACGTTCAGGATGAGCACCGGCACCGAGGTTTGGCAGGCTCGCGAACAGATTTCAAATCTGAGCATGTTTTTAAACTCTTCTCACGAGTTACAAACAGGAAAGGGGGGAAAGCCAGTGAATTTCCCTTTCAGGAGCCCGTGGTGGAGCTGCTGGTCCCAAATCAAGCTTGTGTCAGCTCTGAAGGGTGTTTTGGCAGGTCTGACTCCAAGGATCTGCCAGCTTCCCTCTCCCAGTGGGGATCACGGAGAATACCAAGCAGGGCATCTGTCAGTGAGTTATTACAGGAAATATCATCTTCCTTTTGTGCAGGGTGCTTGAGTCTTGTCTGGGACGAGGCACAAACCTGAGCCTGTCTCCAGTAGCTCTTTGGAGCTGCCAAGGGAAATGACACCAGAGGCAGAGCCAGGCAGCTCTGGGTTGTTATTAGAAATGAGGAAATTGTTCCATAAATGTCACTTCTTCCCCTGACTGTCTGCAAACAGACTGCAAGAGCTTTCCAGCTCCCAGAAACACAGATCCAGTGCCATTTCCTAAGAGCTTGGAAAGATCTGGAGAGCAGAGCATATTTCTTCATTACTGGATTTGTTCCCCTTTGTGCTGCCTATCATTTACTGTGATAAACACCAAGGAAGGGTGATTAAATACAGAGAATTAATTTAATATAGTGCTGCCAGTGCTCTGGAGGGTCAAAGGAGGTTTATGTTCCCCGTGCAACACAAACAATGTTCAGGAGGGTAACTTCAGCCAGGGAGGCAAGAAACCTTTACAGAATATTTGCAAAATGCAACCTTGAAGTAGGGCAGAGAGACTGGATTAAAACGAGAGATCTTTTATTGTCTTGAACTGCAGAGTGTGATACAGAGGAACTACATGGATTTTCATTCATATTAAAAAAAAAAAAAGAGAGCCCTTTATTTACACAAGTGTTCAAAGCTGCCCATGGTACCTAACAACAATTCTGGGTTCCTTTTGTTTTGCTTTGTTAGTTATTCCCACCTAGATGGAGCAAGCATTGGTCAGTAACACCTACAAAATCATGGAAGAAACTTCTGGGCAGGATAAGAAAAAAAAAAATCTGTTCTTAAAGAACCCAAACCCTCATGGGCTTTTCACTGTAACAAACCCACCAGAATAATTACAACCAGTCACTGACAAAAGGAACAGTCTTCAGAAGGGGATCAGCAGCCTAATTAATCTCATTCTGTCTTTAATTCCTCATCTAAGTAAATATATCCTGGACATGCACAAACTCCACATGGATGAAAAAAAAGGTAGAAATTTATTTAAAAGTAATTGTGCTTTTATTTATAAAAAAAAAATTTACAATCAGACACTGTCCTGCTGTGTTTCCAAAAGCATGGTTCTCTTAAAAATGACAAAATGTAGCTTATTATTATTATCATTATTATTATTATTACTTTATCTTTATATTAATAATATTAATCTTTTGCTTAAGTTTAAAAACATACTGCTTTCCCTTCCCATTCCCTCCTTCTCTGTGGTACTTGATATATATAAAAAAGGCATTCAAACCACCAATTATTTTCNTCAGTGAGTTATTACAGGAAATATCATCTTCCTTTTGTGCAGGGTGTTTGAGTCTTGTCTGGGACGAGGCACAAACCTGAGCCTGTCTCCAGTAGCTCTTTGGAGCTGCCAAGGGAAATGACACCAGAGGCAGAGCCAGGCAGCTCTGGGTTGTTATTAGAAATGAGGAAATTGTTCCATAAATGTCACTTCTTCCCCTGACTGTCTGCAAACAGACTGCAAGAGCTTTCCAGCTCCCAGAAACACAGATCCAGTGCCATTTCCTAAGAGCTTGGAAAGATCTGGAGAGCAGAGCATATTTCTTCATTACTGGATTTGTTCCCCTTTGTGCTGCCTATCATTTACTGTGATAAGCACCAAGGAAGGGTGATTAAATACAGAGAATTAATTTAATATAGTGCTGCCAGTGCTCTGGAGGGTCAAAGGAGGTTTATGTTCCCCGTGCAACACAAACAATGTTCAGGAGGGTAACTTCAGCCAGGGAGGCAAGAAACCTTTACAGAATATTTGCAAAATGCAACCTTGAAGTAGGGCAGAGAGACTGGATTAAAACGAGAGATCTTTTATTGTCTTGAACTGCAGAGTGTGATACAGAGGAACTACATGGATTTTCATTCATATTAAAAAAAAAAAAAGAGAGCCCTTTATTTACACAAGTGTTCAAAGCTGCCCATGGTACCTAACAACAATTCTGGGTTCCTTTTGTTTTGCTTTGTTAGTTATTCCCACCTAGATGGAGCAAGCATTGGTCAGTAACACCTACAAAATCATGGAAGAAACTTCTGGGCAGGATAAGAAAAAAAAAAATCTGTTCTTAAAGAACCCAAACCCTCATGGGCTTTTCACTGTAACAAACCCACCAGAATAATTACAACCAGTCACTGACAAAAGGAACAGTCTTCAGAAGGGGATCAGCAGCCTAATTAATCTCATTCTGTCTTTAATTCCTCATCTAAGTAAATATATCCTGGACATGCACAAACTCCACATGGATGAAAAAAAAGGTAGAAATTTATTTAAAAGTAATTGTGCTTTTATTTATAAAAAAAAAATTTACAATCAGACACTGTCCTGCTGTGTTTCCAAAAGCATGGTTCTCTTAAAAATGACAAAATGTAGCTTATTATTATTATCATTATTATTATTATTACTTTATCTTTATATTANCAAACCACCAATTATTTTCACTTACAACTAATAATAATAATAATAATAATGATAATTAATCTTACACAGTTCTGTGTGTAAAATATGGCTGGTTCTAAAACAAACTACCAATGTACAAAGCTGTTCTCCCTCCCCTCCCCTGGGCCACCCAAGAGACCGTTGGACACCGGAAGAACTTTATCCCAGACACTTTCTGGCAAAAAAAAAAAAATTTAAAAAAAATTAATAAAACAGCACAGAACCCTTGAGATCGTTGTCTTTGGTGTGGAGGACGTTCCTGGTGGGCAGCTGGAGCTGCTCTGCTGGAAACCCTGGGATGCTTTAAGGCTTTTTTTTTTTTTTTGTCTGGAATGCTGCAAAGCCTCTGTCGGGCCACGGGTCACCGATGCTTTGGTTGCAGTCCCGGCTCCTCGCACCCCCAGGCCAGTGATGCCAGAGGGTCTCCCCACACCCCCCTCTCCATCCCCTCCCCAGCCCCTGCCCGCAGCCCCGGGCCCTACGCTCGCTTCCGACGCCCCTCCAGGTTCCGGAAGCTGGAGGGTCTCAGCTTCATCTCTGCAAACTGGATGGAATACTCGTGGCCCTTCCAGTGGAACCAGTTGACGCCCTGTGAAGGCAGAGGGGAGAGGTGACACCTTCGTTTGCTGCCCCTGGTTCAGACTGGGGATGTTTCTGATTTGGCCACAGAGGAACCACAAAGTGGAGGAGCTTTGGGAAGCACAAGGGCTGTGGAATGTCCAGCCTGTACAAACCCACCCACATGAGGTCACAGAATCATGGAAACACACAATGTTTTGGGTTGGAAGAGACTTTAAAGATGATCTGGTTCCATCCCTGCCATGGACAGGGACATCTTCCACTGTCCCAGGCTGTTCCAACCTGGCCTTGGACACTTCCAGGGATCCAGGGGCAGCCACAGCTGCTCTGGGCACCCTATGCCAAGGCCTGCCCACCCTCCCAGGGAAGAATTTTCCTCTGTTATCTCATCTAAACTTACTCTCTATCAGTTTGAAGTCATTCTCTGTTATATTGGCACTCCAGGCCCTTGTCAATTGTCTCTCTCCATCTTTCCTCTTGGCCCCTTCAGGCACTGCAAGGCCACACTGAGGTCACCCCAAAGCTTCTCCTCTCCAGGTGAACAATCCCAGCTCTGCCAGCCTTTCCTCCCAGCAGAGCTGCTCCATCCCTCTGATCCCCCTGGTGCCTCCCCTGGATCTCTCCAGCAGCTCCAGGTCCCTCCTGTGCTGTGCCAGGGCAGGGGCAGCTCTGCAGGTGGGGTCTCACCTGAGCACAGGGGCAGAATCCCCCCTGCCCTGCTGCCCAGGCTGGGGCTCAGCCCAGGGCAGGGGGTTCAGGGCTGGGGCAGGCCCAGCTCTCACCCACAGCACCCCCAGGTCCCTCTCCCAGGGCTGCTCCCCCTGCCCAGCCTGGATTGTTCTGGAGCTTGTCCTGACCCAGGGACAGCACCTTGAGCTGGGTTTTGTCAAACCTCTGTCCCTCAGAGCTGTCCCTCCTTGCCTGGCTTTCATGCCAGGAAGAACATTTTTGTTTCACACATTGAAAACTACAATTATTCCCTGCACTCTTGGGATATTCCCTTGGAAAATCAGACAAAGCCAACAAGATTTCATCAGCTGATATTAAACTCCTGTTTCGTGAGTGACTGCCCATACATTTCCCTTTGTTCCTGGAGAGTGGGAGGAGGGAATGCTGTGATCTCTGACTGGCTGAACCATCAGAAATCCCCATAATTGCAATTCCCTTTCATCTCATGCATTAGGAAAGCCTTCAGACCCAGACTCACCTGACTGTGGCTGTTGTCACCATATCTGCCCATCAGGTTGACTCGGTGACAGTTCTTGTACCAGAAAGCTCCTTTGTATGACAGAGCACAGTTGGTGATGGCAGAGTCGTGGTCCTTGTCAAAGGTGGAGAAGGATCTTCCATTGTGGTAGGTCATGGAGTCACCTGGATGGGGGACAAAAGAAAGAGCAAGGTCATTGGGTTGCCTGATTTAGAGTTCATGGGTGTGCCCATTCTGCAGAAAACATTTGGACTGTGCCATGCCCTGTCTCTGCATCTAAATTTTTAAAAATTGACTTGGTTTAATACAGAAGGAAATGCACAATTTTTCTTATGGCAGGCAGGTAAAAATATTTTTTCACGTGGTCTCTAATCCCCAATATATAAAGTGGGGTTTTTTCATGCAGCTCAATTTCTGCACTTCTTGCTAAAAGCTGGATTTTACAGCGTGGACAAGCCAAGACCAGAGATGTGTGCAAAAGGAAGGGATCAAGACCAAAGGAGTCTCCACACTGACTGAATCCTACTCATGGTAGCAGCTCCTACTACTCCGCACCAGAGAATTTGCCTTAAATCACACAATCATGGAATGGTTGGGGCTGGAGGGGAACTTAAAATTCATCTCATTCCTCCCCTGCCATGGCAGGGACACCTTCCACTATCCCAGGGTGCTCCAGCCTGGCCTTGGACACTTCTGGGGACCCAGGGGCAGCCACAGCTGCTCTGGGCACCCTCTGGGCACCCTATGCCAGGGCCTCCTGAGCCTCCCAGGGAAGGATTTCCTCCCAATATCCCATCTAAATTAAATAGATATTAGTGCTGCTGATGTATTTCCTTTGTATCTCTGTACTCTGAGTAAAAACTCCTGTGCTGGTCACAGGGCAGAGCCCCACCTACACCTCTGCTCTGGTTTATGCATCCAGCAGAGGGAAATTATCTCCTTTTAAGACATATAGTTAACCTGGATTTATCTCTTAATCCTTTGAAGCCCTGAAGAGATCTCACCAAGGGCTGCAGGGTTTGCCCTGGTATGATTACAAAAGGCAGATGATTTGTTCAGCAAAATTATAAATCACATTACAGCACGGCCTTGCTGCAAATTCTACTGACAATAAAAGAAGCTGTGCCAGGCTATTATCGGCTGTATAAATGACAGCCAGGATTGGCCAAATGAGATATATTGTGGTTTAATACACTTGTTTCATCCTGCCATAAGCAGGCCATAAAACACGGCACCAAAACGCCCGGAGGACATAAAAAAGGAAACATAAAATACATTGACGTGTTTGATTTTCAAACACCTCACACAGGAGAGGCACCTGCTGATCTGCAATATCCACACGGTTGCCTTGTGAAATGGGGAGGGAATGGGTAACCAGGAGGAAAAGCCAATTTCTGCTCTGTCCTGGGTTGATGCTAAATTATATCCCCATTCATCTGTTTAGCTCAGAAATAAATTTTGTACCTTTAAAACTGGATC